>JAHUTJ010025450.1:0-25788 GCA_036250325.1 Characodon lateralis | reverse complement strand
CTCTTACCCTGCTAATTGAACCTTCACACTGCTCTTACTGGTGCAATGTGCAATCAATGAAGACTGGCTACCAGGCTGGTCCAATTTAGCCATGAGACCTCCCACACTAAAATGATAGGTGTTTCAGTTTCATTGTCCAACCCCTGTAGTTTAACTGTGCAGTCACTACATCCATCCATTTTTTTTATACCTGCTTAGTTCTTGCAGGGTCTCAGGAGGCCTGGTGCCCATCATTGGGTGAGAGGCAAGGTACACCCCAAATCGTTTGAAAAATTATTAAAATCAAATAACATTTGTGCTTAGATTTTATAGGTATTCTTAGTGATCTGTTACCAAACTGAAATCACTGTCTGGATGATGGAATGAGGTGAATGCTCAGTTTGCTGCCACTCTCATCCAGTAGAAAACGTTACATATCTCTATTCCTTTGTGTCATGTAACATAGCAGGAAAAAATGTATATGAAACATGTAAGAAAGGATAGCAGTGATGATGCACAGTATCTCAAAAATTATAATGCTTGCTTTTAATCTAAAAAAGATTCAAATTAATTGCAATATATGGTGCAGAGCCTGTAGGGGGCACTGTTTACACATCTTAATCAAAAGATTAGGACATTAACAGAACTCTGGAGTTATGTTTTGTATAAACAGCTAAGCCAAAAATTATTCAAACCACTGGTGGATTTAATTTAATGTTATTTTTATTCAACCATGAAATTGTTTTCTGAGTAAGACAATCCAAACAATATGTTTGTTTGCTAACCATTCCAATTAAGCTGTATGTTTTGGGTCTCTGTCATGCTTCCAGTATTGACCAAGACCAGGTTTCTCTGAAGACTGCCTCATTTTTAGATTCTAACATTAGCTTTGATTAGGTTACTTGTTTAATTGACTGAAAAACATTCTCGAAGCATTATGTTCCCATCCCATGCTTGACCACAGAGGAGACATTTTGTTTCCTCTGAGAGTCTGCAAAAACAATACATACATCTACATCTACCAGGTATGTGAATAATTATCTAACTGTACTTTAAATTGGTCCACATTAGGAATTTATCTACATTTGCTCAATGCTTGTTGTTTTTTTAATCAGGTTTATAAAAACAGTTGGCTTGGCATTATTTCCTAGCTGCCAGAGAGCAGTTATAAAAAAAATTCTATGCAATTCATTTCAGTTTTATTTATATAGCGCCAATTCACAACACGTCATCCCAAGGCACTTCTCAAATGGTTTGGAATGGTGCGGGGTTGTTGGGGAGGTTAGAATAAACTACTGAGTGTTAGAGTTTGGCCATTATAGAATGGGCTATGTGCAGGGGTACTAAGTAAAATTATAAACTGATAACATTTGTCCATCTAGAGCACTGGTGGCCATTGTTCTACTAAAATCCACAAGGATTGGGGGTTCCTCTCTCTGTCAGACTGATCATAACCATTGGAAATGTGATGGGGTCGCACAGGTAGCAGAATTGGAGGGTGTGTTTGCAGCTCAACCATAACTGAGCCGGTTTATTCTAAACCTGACTCCCCCTTACTTCAACCAACAGGGAGGGAGGAAGGCAGAGGTAAAAATAATTGGAGTGTTGTTTCCTGTTGCATTCTGTGAAAGGTGGGTAACTTTAAAATGGGCTAAGTCAATTCAATCGAATGATACAGATTTCAGTTCAGGTACATACATTCCAATCAATCCTTACTATCAAACTATGCAGTCAGATTCAGTTATTTGTTCAAATTGGTTAAAACGTTTTTCTATCTAAGGAAACCCAGCAGATTGCATTGAGTCAGTGACTTTCAGCATTCACTCCTCCTGGATGATCATGTAGAGACAGTCGATATTCATTGGCGTTGACTTTGCAGCAATCCCTCATACTGAGCATGCATGTAGCGACAGTGGAGAGGAAAAACTCCCTTTTAACAGGAAAAAACCTCCAGCAGAACCAGGCACAGTGTGAGCGGCCATCTGCCACGACCGACTGGGTGTTTGAGAGAACAGAGCAGAGAAGGAAAAAGAGCACAGAAGCAGAACACAGAAGCACTGATCCAGGAGTACTTTCTATGGGAAGGAAAAGTAAATGTCAAAGGATGTAGCTCCTTTAGTGGTTTCATCTAGGAAGAAAAAACAGATAAACTCTGAGCCAGTTTTCAAGTTTAGAGTATGAGAGAGAGCACATATAATTAGTTACAGTAAAAGCTCAGTCAGTAGCTATGTTTAGGAGAAACATAGGGTTAAACACTGAAAGACAGGGCCAAGTGTATCATCGGTAAAAGGTGAGCATTAAGTTGTTGCGAGCAGAAGCTTGGACAATGCCCCCCTCCAGGAAGGTGTCACAGGTAGATACAGAATCAGGCCAGGTGTAGCTTTAGAAAGAGAAAAGAGAGAACATAGAGTTAAAAGCTGAAATACCAGCAAATAATGCAAAATTGGAGAGTAGTATGACAATGTAGCAGAGAGAGTGAAGTTGTAAAAAGTTGTAAAACTGGGAGCTGGTTCCACAGGAGAGGAGCCTAAGGAGCTAAGGGAATGGATGGCTCAACAGAGCTATGACTCTGTGTAAGTTTAGCAACTGTACTAAAGAAATACCTTCTTGTTCTCTTCTATTAATGATAAGAAATAAGTTGTTCGAGCTTGGCGAAGTGTCTTTTTATACAACAGTAGGCTATTTTTCCAGATTAAGTAGGAATCCTCTAGGTGTGTAGAGCGCCATTTTCTCTCCAATTTTCTAGCATTGTTCTTTAGTATGTATGTATGCAGCTCTGAATTAAACCAGTGAACCAGCCTGCTATAAATAATTACCTTCTTTTTCAAGGGGGCTGCATTTTCTAATGCACCACGCAGTGAGAAAGTAACACTATGAACAAGAGAATCAATTTGTGAAGGGAAAACACAAAATTATTGCCCTCCACTGTGTTTTTCTGTGATAATGAGGAAATTAAAAGTGGAACAGATTCTTTAAAGGTTGTTACACCATAGTTTGATAATGATCTACTATAATGAAATTTTCTTTCAGGTGTGAAGTACTCGGTTAAATTAAACTCAACGGTTATTCAAAAATGGTCAGACAGGGCAGGGCTATGCTGAAATATTGTTATTTCTTTACACTCAATGCCATATGTCAGCACAAGGTCCAGAGAATGAAGACAAAGGGGGGTAGGTTTGTTAATGTTTTGTGCAAAGCCAATTGAGTCTAAAATAGCAATAAAGGCTATATTTAGGCTATCACTTTCAGTGTCAACATGAATGTTAAAATCCCCCACTATAATAACTTTATCTGTATTTAACACTAAATCAGATAAAAGGTCTGAAAACTGATCTAAAAATTTAGAATACGATACAAGACAACAAACAGAAGTGGTTTTAGTGCCATACAATATGGATGAGGAAGACTAAGGATTAAATATTCTAAAGAG
The DNA here is from genome assembly GCA_036250325.1 of Characodon lateralis. Taxonomy (NCBI): domain Eukaryota; kingdom Metazoa; phylum Chordata; class Actinopteri; order Cyprinodontiformes; family Goodeidae; genus Characodon; species Characodon lateralis. The sequence continues at coordinate 22,379 of JAHUTJ010025450.1, read as the reverse complement.
TTGTAGCTATTGATTGGTCTGGGACTAATCAATAAATTGGACTGAAAGATGGTTGCTACTTTTCCTCGCCCAGTGTTTTGATATATGTGAAAATAATACTCTTGCTGCATCCAGGTTTCTGTGAGACAAAGTAAATCAATCTGGTTGTCACAAATCAAGTAATTAACTAGCAAAGTCTTTGAAGAGAGAGAGCTTATGTTCAATAAGCCACATTTAATTGTTTTATTTATTTTTTTTTTCAGTCTGAGTTTTGTTTATTTTTTTTATGAGATTTTCCTGATTTCCTTCTTTTAGATAATTTTATAATCTATTCAATTTTGGCCTTGGGCGAGACACTGTCTTAATAGGGTAATGGGTGGGTAGCAGTACAGAAGCTGCAGAGAGGAGTGTTAAACTACGACCCTGCTTCCTGGTCTGAATCCTGGGTTGTCAGAGTTTTGGAGAACTCATGAAATCGGCCAGATTCCTAGAAAGAAGAGCTGCTCCATCCTAATTGGGTGGATGCCGTCTCACTGGATCAGACCAGGTTTTCCCCAAAATGTTCGCCAATTATCAATGAAATCTACTAAAGTAATCCAAGAATTTGTGTAATCCAATGTGTCAAAAATCCTAAATGTTGTCCTGGTGGCAGAGTTTTGACAGGACATACATTAAAACTCCTGCTGCACTCATCTGAAAAAACTGTGTTTGTTCTTGTGCTCAGCGAAGTGTCGTGTAAGACCTTGCAGGGTTTTGATGGTCTGAAGATGCTGATCTACCAAGTGGCTCTCTTTATGAAGGACAGCAGCAACTCAGCCTGTGGTAGTAAGATGCTGGGCAGACTGGTGAGTGCTGTGCTGCTCTGAACTGAACTGTACTGTATCTAATACATGGACCCTTTGTTTACTGTTTTTATATGTTTACAATGAACTCTTACTCAAAAATCCTTCTATGTGTGAGTACATTTTCTGCTGCAAAGCTGGGTTCTATGATTTAATGCCGCTTCTCTATTGCTCTTTCCTCACCCATGACCCCGATGTATGCAAAATGACCCAAACAATTAGTTCACCCTTGTAAGGTAGGTTGAGGAGTTCTAACACTTAAAAGTTTGGGTTAGCTGCTCCTCCAAACTGAAAGCACCCTATTCTCTGGAGCTCCCCTGAAGTTACTATAGGCTGTTGACTGGTTCTCTGATTAAAGCTGTTCTTGGACAGTTTGTTAGTTGAAGCAGTCAGCCATGTCTTGGTAGGTTTGCAGTTGTGCCATGAGATGTTCAAAATTTTTAATATATTTTCATAACCTAACCCTGCTTTGAACACCTATCTGCTGTGTTCCTTGTTCTTCATGATGCTATTTGTTCTCCAATGTTCTCTAACCTCTGAGGCCTCCATAGAACAGCTACAGATGTACTGAGATTAAATTGTACACCTTTGGACTAAGCAAGGTTTTAATAACTTTGCAGTTTTCATTAGTTTATATTTTTATTTAGATTTGACTTCACATTTTCAATTCTATTTTAGTTTTAATTAGTTTTTAGCATTTGTTTGGTAGCTTGTATACATTTATACACTTAGTTTCATTTATTTGAAAACATTTACTCATAATTAAACTATAAAAATCAAGTGTAATAGCAGGAAAGTCTATCAACATTGTTTTTAGAATTTCCTAAGAGTAATAAATAGACGGCAGTAATGTCTGTCTCCTTTCCTCTGCTCCTTTTTCTAACACTCTTCTGCTCTTTCTTGCTCTTAGCTTTACTCTATTTATTCTATCAGTCTATTTTCCTTCTTTTCTCTAACTTTTCCAATTTTCCTGTGTTCTTTCACTCGTTTTTTTTTTTTTTTACCGGAAGCTATAGCCAGGGACAGGTCGTCTAAAACGGGTTTGGACGGACCGCACAGAAGACTTGGCTGACGTACCCGCCATCTGCTGGCGGAACGTGTCACAGCAAGAAAAAAAAAACCAACAACCGGAAACTAGACTTACTAATGCATGAGACACACCAACGAAAACTAAGCACATCATTTCTATAAATTCAGTTAATATTAGTTAGTTTTGTGAACACTCATTACAGTTTCAGTTAGTTTTCCCATTTTTGGAAAGTCTCATTTTAATTTTTTTAGTTAACGAAAATCTTTTTTTTTTTTTTACTTCTACTTTTCGTGATTTCGTTAGTTATCATAGACGATAATAACCTTGGAACCAAATTTACTAATTTATTGATTTCTGAGGGCATTTGGCTGTACTAGATTTTTTTGGGGGGTATCCAAGTAAATGGGTTTAAATACATATCCACGTAAGACTTTTCAGAATTTAATTTGTAAAAAAAATAAAAAATAAAGGTTTAAAGGGGACGTATCACGCAAAATTCACGTTTTTATCCTTTAAATATATTTTGTTGTTTACTTGGAGTCTGTAGGAGTGCAGAAAAGTTGATTTTAGTCTCTCCATGTGCTGCATAAATATTTTTATATTCTGTTTGGGTCATATTGTCTGTTCAGTTTTCTCTTTCATCTGTTACATTTTTCCAACTGTTACGTCATAGTATTTGCTGTGGAACAGCTAAATAAGCTCATGGACTTCCAGCTGATCAATTTTGTGTATCATTTTTTTTCTCACTGCAGTTTTGTAGTCCAAGCTCAAATATGTAAAGAAGTATTTGCTGAAAGACTTCTCTTCTCAAACTCAGCTTCAATTTGGGTACCACAGAATACTTGGTTTTTCTGCGTGAACCACAACATCCCCGCGTGGGCGGGTCGAAGCTGTAGACAATAGAACCAACAATAACGGCGGCTCCGGCGAATAACGCCGAGTTAAATGTTATAGAGAAACCTACTGAAACACGCTTCACTGGTTCGAAATCACGTTTGGGTACCGGAACAGGCTTCGAACTGTGTTGGTGGAAAAGGAAAAGGGTTATAGGAGTTATGTAGGGTGACACAGACAGAGTCAAGTGTATCATCTATAGAAAAAATGCATATCAAACATGTTTATGTAACATTTATTAAAATAAACGACGTTCTATTTACTCTGATTTCCAGCCAAGTCATTGAATAAAATGATGACTTTTACATTTATTTGTGCCAAACATTACTCATAGAGAATACTGTTTATGTGAAATTCTGAAGTTATACTGTGTTTTCTTCGTGTATTACACACTTTTGTTTCTATATTTTGTCTGTCAGATTCCAAGGAGCTATGTCATCCTACAGGAGGCAGTGATAACAGAGAAAAAGATGAGAAGCACTAAAAGAGAGGTCCAGTACCTGACTGATGCTCAGTTACTCAGCATCATTGAACAGAACCCAGAAAGTGACATCAGAGATTATGAGGACCTGCAAACTGGTACGAAGACTAGAAATGAAAATTTTCTGTGTGAATTGTAGAACATTTACAGTTACTTGTTCATATACAGTATTACATAAACACTGACTGGGACAAAAGCTTTTCTTCTGTCTCCTGCTATGTTGTACATGCTAACACTTTATGAATGGGTAAGCTTCTTCTTTCTTAAAACAATGTTGCACCATTTGACAAAGACTCAGTAATTAACAGCTTTACTTGTGTTTATGTTGGCAAAACATCTAATAATATGGGACCACTAAGTTGTTTTTGAGTTATAATGTGGGTTTGCTGTAGATTGTGAGGTCAAGGTTCAGCAGCACATAGATGCATCTTTTGGGAACATTTGTATACTTTTAGTGACCAGAATATTTATCCCACTCTGCAAGAAACGGCACTAAATTGATGACCCAGTGCTTTCTCTCTTCTTTGTTTTTCATCCAGCCATCAGTTTCTTGATTGAAACTGGAAACCTGCTGCACTTCCCAGACACCAGCCATGGCCTATGCACTCTGTACTTCCTGTGTCCTGTGTGGCTGTCAGACTGCATAGAGAGGATCGTACATCTGAACTCTTGTCACCCTGTACCCAGGAATGGAGTGATCCAAGCTGAAGACCTTAGGGTGAGATGCAGAATGCAAGCTTTCACTATACGAGTTTAATGCTTGTCTTAAATTTCTGTTGTGATCTCTGCTGTGCAGAAGCTGTTGGTAGGAACAGGGTTCACCCAGGAAACAGAGGAGCAGTATTTCCAGTTTTTGGCAAAGTTTGAGATAGCTCTGCCTGTTGCCAACAACAGGTAAAAGACTTAAGTTCACATTATACATTTAGAATTATGTGAAAAAATTAGGACATCCAATTAAATATAGATTCTTAAATGGCTTACAAGGTGATGTCTCATTTTTAACTAAACTGTATTTTGTTGCACTTTTTAAAGAAAATGTATCCACAAAATGGGTTTTCTAATTAAGGAAAAAGCTGGGACAACCTACCCTTTTATACCTAGTCTTACCCCCTTTGGTTAAAATAACTTCAGTGAGATGCTTCTTATGGTCATCTACCAGTCCCTGACATCAGTCTGAGGAAAGTTTGCCCCCCTCCTCACTTTCAGCTGTGAGATGCACGAGAGTTCATGTACAGCCAGTTTTAGGTTAACCCACAGTGTCTCAAAAGGTTAAAGATCCTGGCTTTAACTCTACTCAAGACTTATCATTTCTCAGATTTTAGTCATTCTTTTGTGGATTTACTGGCATGTTTGGGTCATTATCATGTTACTGTTCTTCAGCTTAGTTTTATTTAGTTTGTCTATCAAACACTTTCTAATACACCATACAATTCATAGTGGATTATTTGATGGTGAGCTGGCCAGGCCCTTCTGCAGCAAAGCATCCTCAAACTATGACACCTCCACCTCCATGCTCCATGGTTAATGAGGTTCTTTTCCTGGAATGCTGTCTTTGTTTTATATCAAACATGTTTGCTGTTCTGGTGCCCAAATATTTATATTTTAGACTATTCTGCCTCAAAAAAACCTATTCCAGAAATCTTGGTATTTCTTTACATTCTATTTTGCAAACTTCAGTCTGACCTTCACATGTTTCTTGGACAGCAAATTTTTCCTTCTTGCTCATCTCCCATGACACTTGTTTTGTCTCTTCCTATTGTACAGACATGTACTTTCATATCAACAGCAGCAAGAGCCTGCGGTCAGTCCCAGGATGACTTTTTTGGGTTCGATTACTATTAACAGAAGAATTCATTGGTTTCCGTTAGTGGAGTATGTAAGCTTTGTTCAGAAGCAAGATAATCAAATGCTTTTTGTCCTAAATTGATGTGAAGAAATGACCTATGAATGCTGGAAATGCAGAACTTATGAAATATCAGTAAGTAAATGTCTGGTTCTGTTCACTACTTCACAACAAAAGGTGCAATTAATTTCTAATTACCTTTCATCTCAATTCAATTCACTTTAGTTCAGCACCACTGAACATAGTGTTCATTTTAATCCAGTGATATAGTACGTTCAGGTTCAGTCAGTCATACAATGCAGATTGGTAAAAATGTATCCGTCTAAGAATGCCAGCAGATTTGATCAAATCTTCATCCATCCTGAGCAGTGGAGTAGCTTCCTTTAAAGACGACGAAACTTCAAGCAGATCCTGGCTCAGTATGGGCAACACTTTGCCTCAACTAAGCCAAACAATAGTTTAAAAGGTGGAATCAACATTCAATATACTTAACATTTAATTATATTCATATTGTACAAAACTGAATTGTCTAAGAAAAAAAAAGCACCCCCCTGATGATTAAGCGATTAAATATAAGATTTGCTATTCATTTGTTTTCCTTTTTTTACTCACTGTAGCTATTTGCTGCCACACCTCCTTCCTCCAAAGCCAGCCATGGATATCCACAACTTCCACCAGCACACCAGCAACACCCTGCAGCGTCTTTTTAAGATGAGCTTTATTCCTGCTGGATTTTGGGAGCGCTTTATTGCCAGGATGCTCATAAGCCTCACAGAGATGGACCTTCAGGTGCATGTTCCGTCAGCTCCTCACTAATCACCCATGTCACTTCAGTGACTTCTTCCTTTTTGACTTAATTATTTTGTTCTTGCAGTCATTTGATCCACTCAAAAAAAGGAGCCAGAATCACAGAAATTCACTGATCTACAGCTTTTCTGGAAGCCAGAGGAGGAACCGATGCAGCACCTTCAGAGTCCGACGCAGCCAGACTATCTACTGGAAGGAGGGGCTTCTGGTCACTTTTGATGGAGGTTACCTCAGGTCAGAAAGGGAGGGTCATGTTTATTGAGCCACTTTTAGAGAAAATATAGCTGGACAAAAGGAGGACGTTATTCATCATACTGCAGACAGAGATGTTAGCATTTATCAGAAGAATTTTGTTGCAAAAGTGATAATTTTTTTTCAGAATGGTTTAAATAATCTCAATGAACAACTGTTGCCACAACAATTGTTCATTGAGAACAAATCAAGCATCAATTATATACAGGTGAAAAACTTAGGGGAACCTATAATAATATGTTTTCTAACATATTTGACCGTATGGATATTTATTATTCGACAACACTGTGAGATTCAAGCAATTAAACTTAAAGAAAACTGAAGAAAAAAAACATTTTAAACTCTGTAAAATTGCATCTTAAAGGGGACATATCCACTTTTTTTCACTCAAATACATTTTGTTGTGTACTTGGAGTCTCTAGTGTGCAGAAAAGTTGAATTTAGTCTCTCCAGGTGCTGCGTAGATATCTTTATATTCTGTTTGGGTCATGTTTCTCAGTGCGTTTATTTTTCACTATCATCTGTTATGTTTTTTTTAACTCTTACGTCACAGTATTGCCACGGAACAGCCAAATAAGGTCATGGAATTCCGGCAACCAATTTCCTGTATCCGTCATTTTTGTTTCTCGCTGCAATTTTGTAGTCCTAGCTCAAGTATGCCGAAGCTGCAAGTAGATAAGTCTAAATGTTCGGTTGTTGGGTGTATTAACCCACACAATTCATTACACCGTCCCTCAGCATCAGAACCTCTTCGAAGTGCCTGGGTAAATTAAAATTTTTATGGAAATGTTCCCACATCACTGGGGAAGTTCCTGTTTCCCTCACTTCAAGGTCGAGTGCTTCAGCAACTTCCACCAGTATCAAGAAGACGAATTTGTTAAAAGAATTTATTTGATTAAGGGGTCAGTTCCTTCTGTTTATGGAAGTGATGAACACAGCAAAACTGTAAGCTGCAAATGACACTAAAATGATGACAAACTTTATTTTAGACATGAATTTATTGTGTGTTGATATGACCTCCTGGCCATTGTTCTGATAGTAGTAACATCGTACCTTCTGATTATATTAGTGCTGTGTGCTGCTTTTTGCTCCTTGAGGACAGAACTGTACTGCTTGTTAGGGTTTTAAGCCTGCGGGAGCAAGCAAAGGCCATGCAAGGCAGGGAACCCTATTGTTTTTGCTGGGTCAGTAAAGTCATGGTCATCTGAGAATATTTAGGGAATTTTATGGTGAAATATGGATTTTTTTTTAAATTAAATATCAGGCCATTATAGGCTTGTGTTGTATAAACAATGGTTAATGCATTTTTTGTTGAAAACCCGTTACATCTAGGGACATTTTTAACAATGCATATTATTGTAGTTAAAATGCTCTTTTCACTCTCAAAATTGGAATTAACATTTTTCTTTTGAGAACATATTTGGTCTTAGGGCATGGGACTTTTGTATCGTATCTCTGTCATGACATGCTTCCACTAGCAACATTTTAAGAATTTAAGGGGACACTGGATTCTCCATGATTTTTTGTGTTTGGAGTGTTTCTCCAATGCTATAAATTAGCCACAATGCATTGTAAGGGCTAAGCCTGTGAGGTCTGAGTGCTTCCGCAAGCAAGTTCTAACTTGACCCAATGAATGTGGTCATATTAAATGATGATCACGTGCTGGGTTGGTGGGGCATGCTTAGAGAGGCTGGACTGGGGGCAGACATGCTGGGAAGGGCTTGGAACCTGTCCATAATTGCTTGCAGCTCTAGTTTTGAATATTATTGTTACATAAACAGTTTTGCATTATTTTTGCCTCCTTCCTGTGTCCCAAGATAATTATATCTCTGCTATCAAACTACAAAAATGGCAGAGTGGAGCATTCTTTGACCTGGAGGGGGGCGGGGTGTGAAGTGTCTCTGTAGCACTTTAAAGAGACAGCACCAAAACAAATGTTTGAAGGAGGGTTGCCCTGTTTAAACCTCCGACATCTAGTTTGGGTCCTGACTGTTGAATTGATAATGAACAATATGCTGATGGAGTCAAAGCCCAGATATTGATCTCAGTAAGATGAGGTGGTGAATTGAACCAAGCTCTACAAATAAGTTTCTCTGGCGTCTCTCAGCTGATAGTGAGGATAGGGGCAAGCGTTCAAACCGATGTTAGAGACTAGAATCGTCTTACTGAAGTTATTTCAATCAAATGGGGTAAGACTAGCTATGAGGGTTGTGCTATGATAGAGCTATGATAGTGTGTCCTAACTCTTTCCCCAGTTACAATACACATTTTTAATAATTTTTGTTTAATGAGTAAAACAGGGTAATTATTTTATGTTTACCTTTAATTAAATCACTCTCTTGTTCCAGAGGTAAACGAAAAGAGGAGATTGATGTATTAACATTTCTTTTGAAATAACTAAGTATAAAATAGGGTGTCAGTATTTTTTTACGCATTGGAAAAAAAGTCCAATGTAAATAAAATGTTAAAAAACAACAGCTGTTCCAGCTACTGTATAAATGTGAATTTATTTGAAAGCAACGACACATTGAATTTCTAATACTTGGGTTAAAGGATGTGAGAATCTGTTTATGTTTGCAGTGTGGAGTCATCGGATCTTAACTGGAAGAAGATGAAGAGTGGGGGCATAAAGATCATCTGTCAGTCCGACATTAGAGATTTCTCTGCCATGGCCTTCATCACAGACCATGTCAACTCTCTGATTGAGCAGTGGTTTCCTGGTCAGTGCACCTAATGCTTTCTCCAGAGCACGCATTTATGGTTGAATAGGTGGATTCCTTATTTTTACTCTCAGATATTGTCCTGCTCTCATTTAAATCTCACACAGAAGTGAAATCATGCTTGTTTCCTGATAAATCGACCCATGCTCTCAGATTTAATGCTTCTCACACAAACATATTCTGCTTCTGTTTGAGAGCTAAGAGCACATTTCAAACTTCCCACAAGTTTCACGCCCTCCCAGGTCGCTTCTCTTTGCTTGTGAAAATTCCAGCAAATACTATAGATGTACTGGGATGTCACTGACTAAGAGGACTCAGGTACACTTTGTGTTAAGAACTGCATGGCCGCAATAGCTTACACACATAGCCTTGTTTTGGTTTAAATCTGTTATTAAAAGAATATTTAGAAAATTAAAAGAATATTTCATAAGTAACCAAAGAAAATCACAAAGCACTTAGATTTTTTAGTATTTTTTGGGCACTACCAGCGTTTATTTTTCCAATTTTTCAAAAGTAAGTTGACAGGTAAACAGTGTGGAGAGATCAGGGGAAGGGTATTCAGTAAACAGACTGGGAGTCAATCCCGCGACAGCCTGTGTTGAGGACTATGGCCTCCGTACATGGGTCACGACATAAACCCCCTGCACCCACCAGCACCACACCACAAAGCACTCTGTTGGACCACAATAGGTGGAAGGGTGAAAGTGCCTGTCCATGTTTATCAGCTGTTTGTGCGACCTTTCGCTGTTCTACAAGCTGAAACGGGTGGTGGTCAGTGGAGCTATGTACATTCTTGGTATCCATTTAAAACTGGATTAGGCCTACCGCTGTTCCACAGGTAAAGTTTTGTGCTTGTGCTCCATGAAATAAGTTCTCATCATTTATTTTGTCTTCCTGTCCGCTATTCTAGCTTTGATATCCACTCAGAGTGATGGCAGCCTCCTCATTGAGCAGTATGTGCCCTGTTCTCTCTGTGTCCCATGGGAGCAGCAGCAGCAAAAACATGCAGAAGATGGCATAAGAAGAGAAGCAGAGGTTCATTACTTCAACATGGAGGACTGTGTGCTGGCTGCTGTGGAAAAAGAGCACATCATCTGTCCTCAGCATCCTGATCAACCTGTCCCCCTACAAGAGCTGGTGCCAGAACTCTTTATGACCGACTTCCCTTCACGGTAAACTACATTTATTAAACTCAATACACTTCACTGATGAATCCAAGATTAAACACAGCATCAGGGCTTTAAATGATTCAAATATGAAGATCTGTATGATTTAATCATTTTAAATGATTATATTGCTTTTCAGTGGAAAGCTGTCACAATGAATTAGGTCTAATCTTTATTAGACTTTTTAATTCATACTTAATGAGCAATAAAAGGCTGTTTTGGGGAAAAAAACCTGTCAGGAAGAACTTGGATATCTTGTGATGTTTCCTTCTGTTGGATGATGTTATACCCTTTCCACAGGTTTGTAGAAGATTGGCACTTCTGACATTCTTTTACTTTAAAAATGCATCATTCTGACACAATAATTATGGCCTGATCCACAACCTAAACAACATCCCTAACTGTAGCAAAAATTAAACCTACCATTTAGACCGCCTGCATGAAGGTTACAACACAAAGCTTAGCCAGATATTAGTAGGAATAGGGAAAATGACCTATACCCTATGCATGAGTTTTATGGGTATACAGTTATATGCCACACATCTATGGTTCTGCAATGCCAAACGCATGTTCTGAAGGCATGCACAGCCCAATGACTTGTACAATGCATGACAGAATGATCTGTGAATGAGGGTTCCTGGTTCCCTTTGTAGAACAGATGTTCACTTGTACATGACGCATTATGTTTGGTACAGCACTAAACACTAAAGCACTAAATTTCACTAGAAATGTCCACATTTTAGGTGTGGGACTTAATAATGAGTAGAATTCTATGTGTGTGTGTGTGCGTGTGTGCGTTAGGCTGTTTTTGGAGAATGCTCAGCTGGAGCTCTCTGAGGAGCAACAGAACATTCTTGGTCAGGGTGGTAGTGGGACTGTCATCTACAGAGCAAGATATAAAGACCAACCTGTTGCTGTAAAACACTTTCACTTTAAGAGATGTCGACAGCTGACGGTCGCCAGTGATGCAGGTAAAATAGCTTTCTTCTTATGTGATGATTTTGATTTTTACCAAAATAGTTTGGTTTTTGAAGGAGACCATCAGTTTGGAAAAATATTAATGTTAATATGTGAATATGGCATAATTACATAATGAATGTAAATTTAGCTGGAGCAGCAAGAAAACAAACTGTGAGAGTAGACCCAGTTTTACACAACCATTGGCTTTCTTTACACCATTCAGTTTTATTTATATAGCGCCAATTCACAACACATGTTGTCTCAAGGCACTTCACAACAGTCAGGTACATACATTCCAATTAATCCTAACCATTGAACAGTGCAGTCAGAGTTAGTTATTTATTCAAATTGGATAAAAAGTTTTTCTGTCTAAGGAAACCCAGCAGATTGCATCCAGTCAGTGACTTGCAGCATTCCCTCCTCCCGGATGAGCATGTTAAGTGATATGAACATATCACTTGCTTCACAATTGTTGCAAACCTATAAAACCTTGTAAATGTTCAGCTATGAATTCTTTATATTTATGTATCTTGCTGAACTTTGACCTTCTTCACATAAAACTGTAGAAATGCCTTAAAATATCAGTGTTTACAGAATCCAACACTCTTGGTCACAATTCAATAGACAGTGCACTTGAAAAGTATTTGCCCCTTACTAATTTGTTTTCTGTTTATGCGATTTTCAAGCCTATATGTTTTAGATCATCCAACAAATTAAAATTTCAGACAAAGATTTCCTTTATTAAGGGAAAGAAAAACTATACTAAAGAATCAATTTAATGTGAAATCATCTCCCTTATTTATTTATTGTGACTAGCTACAACCAGGGCTGATACCCCTGGTATTCCTTACCCATGGGATCAAGAAAAGTAGGCTTCAAAGGCAGCAAACAAAGTCACTGACATCTGTGTCTGGAAAATTACTCCATAATCGCATTGACAACTTATCCACGGCATCGCAAAAGAACCCAGAACATCTCAAGCACTGCAGGTCTCACTTGCCTCAGATAAGGTCAGAGTTCATGATTCAGCAAAAAGAAAGAGACGAGGTTAAAGGGCACCTATGGGAGAGTTCCAAGGCCAAAACCACTGCTGAGCAAAAACAACGCAAAGGCCTGTCTTACGTTCTCCAAAAAGCATCTTGTTGATCCCCAAGACTATTGAGAAAATGTTTTGTGAACTGACCATAAATATATATTACTGGGTTGGATATTGCCTATTAGTCGCTATAGATAGCGCCATTGCTATGTATTTTCTCATGTCAACGATAGCATGCTATTCTGATTTGTTTGTAAGGGAGCAGGTATGACATAAACACAAGTGGTGAAGAGTGAAAACTCTAGCATAGCATACAGCAGAACTTGCTTATTGAGGAAGTTAAAGATTTGTTTAATGCTAAAATGTCCAGGAATTCAGATCCTGTGTACCCTCCATAAGCTCCACTAATAAATTACTGTCTATAAATATAGAAATACTTGTATGTTACTATTTTATTTAAGCTTCTTTTAATCAGCTAAAATGTTTTGTTTTAGTATTTTAAACACTGTACTACTTTTCATGGAAAGTAGTACAGTGTTTAAAAAACTGGAGTAATTCTAATAATGGATGAGGTGTTAAAAAATGTTCAACTATAAATCAATTTAAAACATTTATATAGAAAGAAAATCTAAAGACTTATGTACCTCTCAATTAATAATAGAGGGACTGATATTGTTTGCAACTTATACTTTAAGTTCATTTATTGTATGCGGCCAGGAAATTGATTTTGTAATCATTGAGAAAGGAGCAGGCTTATACAAGTTTTTCTTCTTCCTGTCAATAATGTCCATTATTTCTCCATTACATTCAAGTCACACTGTCAAAGTAACATGTGATTCTACTCATACAACTTTATTGGCCTTTAAAAATGACCAGTTCTATGTACTTCTGACAGTGCTTCTGCAGCAGCCCTGAGCCAATACCTAGCAATGGTGATGTGTGTCATGCGGTAGTCATGTGACGTCCAATCCAGTAATATATATGTGTATATATATATATATCAATGGGACTGACAACCCTCCAATTTGGCTGAATTAAAACAATTCTGGAAATAAAATTCCTCCACAGTAATGTAAAAGACTTGTCGCTCTTTATCACAAACATTTGATGCCAGTTGCTGTTGCCAAGGTTGATGCCATCTGGCAACAACCAGATGGCATCAACCTTGGCAACAACAATTGGCATCAAATGTTGCCAAGGTTGATGCCATCTGGTTGTTGCCAGATGGCATCAACCTTGGCAACAGCAACTGGCATCAAATGTTGCCAAGGTTGATGCCATCTGGTTGTAGCCAACCAATTATTAGGTTCAACACAATTTTCACATAGATCAAGTGGTGTTAGATAGTTTTTTCCCTTTAAGAAATAAAATCCTTTGAAAACTGCATTTTGTATTTCCTTAGCTTATCGTTGCCTGAGAATTACATTTAGTTTGATCTGGATCATATAAGTGTGACAATAAAGCAAAGAAAAAAGCAATAAGGGTCAAATATGTTTTCACAGCACTGTACATTTTTATAAAAAATAATTAATTGAAGCTCTTAAGCATTCTGTCCTTTTTGTCCCTTGTTTAGGCAAAATTATGTCACGGTTGCATGTCTGAAAAAATGTAACTGTGCTTATTTTTGCACCTGAGATATTTCTTCAACAAAATTTAGAAAGTGGAAGTCTAAGTTGAAGCTGATGATGGAGAGTTTACCTTTAAAGTATTTAGTGGTATGGAAACAATTTCTATAATAGGAACATCAGCTAAAACTGCTGCTTGCTTTCATACTATCCAATAGAGCTTATTGAGTACATGGCTTACTAAGCTCTTGTTCGTTTCTTCACTCCTCAGATACCATGATAAAGCACCTGCAGTTTGTAAATGCATGTCGCAGCTTCTCGGAATTTCGTCAGGAGGCCAGTATGTTGCATTCTTTGCAGCATCCCCTCATTGTCTCTCTGGTGGGCATCAGCATTCATCCACTATGCTTCGCCCTGGAGCTAGCCCCTCTGGGTAGTCTCAACACTGTGCTGGAAGAGAAGCACAAATGCAAAAGCACGTAGAACCGCCTCTGTCTGGTGATATCCATGGTAAAATTGCTTTAACATTTTTTGCAAGTTTAATTAAAAGTATGTGGAATTCTGTTTCTTGCCTAGGCTTAGACTACATGCCTCTTGGTCACATGCTAACCTTTAAGGTAGCCTATCAGGTTGCAGCAGGACTGGCGTACCTTCACCGAAAGAACATCATCTTCTGTGACCTGAAATCAGACAACATCCTGGTGTGGTCTTTGGATGTATGTATATGGATTCCCTTGTAAATATCACATTTTAAATCATTACAAAAAGCACTGATTCCATGTCTAAAATCGGCTGACTCATTTAACTGTCCTGTTCCAGGTGAGGGACCCTGTCAACATTAAACTGTCTGATTATGGAATCTCTCGGCAATCTTTCCATGAAGGGGCACTGGGAGTTGAGGGGACCCCAGGATACCAGGCTCCTGAGGTCCAACCAGGCATTGTGTATGATGAGAAGGTTTGAAGCTCCCATCTTTACTGAACTCAGCAAATATTGTTGTATTTGGGTTCACGGTATAGTTAGGCCAGTGATGCCTATTTGCTAATCTTTTGTTCTGCACCATTTGGAGTATTTTGCACAGAAGGGCAAAACTTTCAGAGTCTAGATCACCAAAGCTCATTGAGACAAACCCCAAAAGACTTTAGTTGTAATTTCTACAAAAAGGTACTTTACAAAATGTGCAATCACTGGGGGGTGACTACAAATGCTCTACGCACATTTCAGATTTTTATTTGCAAAACAAATCAGGGAATAATTTAACATTTTCCTTCCACTTCACAATGTCAGTCCATCACAAGAAATCCCAGTACAATACATTGAGATTTGTAGTACTTACAGTTAAGCTCAAACCTACTCCTACATCTGGCAGATTTAGGTTTACAGTAATATTTTAATTATACCAACATTCATGTGTTGAACTGGTCCACCCAGAGTCCCGACTTGAAACTCATGGAGAATCTCTGGAGGCAGCTATAGATTAGGGTGATGGCAAGGAGGCATTCAGACATCACAGGCTCATCACCAAAGATAAGGAAGGAGAAAAACATACACTAAACTGGTCAACACTTTTAGGAAGGGTTTGATCGGTGTAATAGCAACAAAGTTGAGAAGAGTATAAATAATTTTATACATCCCAATTTTGTATTAAAATGTAAATAAAAAGAGACAAGTTATTTTTTACAAAGTTGACCCTCCTTTTTCATTGTTTTATTACATTGTGCCTCATGTCTTATCTGGAAAAATCTTTTTTAGTTAAATTGAAATACTTTTAAATCTAAATCTGTCAGGGGTATGAATAATCTTGGGTATAATTGTAGTAATTATATTATGATATTTTTAGCTGGCATCTGACTGCTGGTTATTAAGGTCACTCTTAGTTCTGTTAGATGTTATGTGAAAAGGGCATTTGATCTTGGATTTTGGAATAGTTAACAGATTATTCATTGGACTGTTTGGACACTTATAAATTACAACCAACATTATTGCTATTCAGTGTTTTCTGCCATCATCTCCACATCAAGGTGGACATGTTCTCATATGGAATGCTGCTGTATGAGCTGTTGTCTGGGAGAAGGCCAGCACTGGGAAACCACCAGGTTCAGATAGCTAAGAAGCTCTCCAGAGGCATTCGGCCAGTCCTGGGTAGTCTGGAGCAGGTCCAGTTCTACAGCCTCCACACCCTAATGACGGAGTGCTGGGATACCAAGCCTGAGAAGGTGAGTCCATCCCACACGGCATTAGCTAATTTGATTGATAAAACCAAAAGGGTTTTGTCCTGCTTTGCTTTGTTGTCTTGATAGATCCTTGGATGTCACCTGTTATATTGTCATGTTGTTAACATATAATGCCATGGACAGACTGTCATTTACATAGTAATAAATAACTGGATTTTATATCTAGGCCGCTTTTCAAGTTGTTATTTAAGGAATACGTCATGTTTTAGAGTAGTTTTACTTTAAAGGTATCATTTTTACTTTTATTCCCTGTTTCTTTGTGTTTGAAATTACTGTTTGGGTAAAACAAAATAGACACTCACACATTCACTAATTGAATCCAGACTTTCTTGGACTGGATTATGACTCTGGCCTCTTCAGTGATGTATGTGGGGTCAAGAACAGCGAGCTGAAGAGGAAACTCAGTATTCCAGTCCGCTTAGTTAGGATGTGCCTTTATTTTGAGCTGTAAATAAAAACATTAGTGGGTATGGATTATGAGACCTATAACTTAAAGTGAACATAGAGTTAAATGCTGGCATCACCAAACTTTGTGTTTTAGAGTGAATTTAACTCCAATGAAAGATCCCTTCAAAAGTGATAAAAGTATACTGAATATCTTTTTGTTTTGTTCACTTCTTGGTTGGATCCTTAACGGTTGCTACCTTTAGGCCTCTTAATTTAAACTATATGGGCATGATGGCGTTTTGATAAAAAATAATGAAATGAATACAGTTTCCTCTTTTTTTCTGTAACAGGTTTTTTTTTACTTAGAAAAAAAATCCGAATCTGTAGTCATCTCCAGAAAAAAAACAAAAACCAGAAAGAAAAAGCCTGATCTGTGCATCTCTAGTTAGTGTATTCAGACAAGGTCCTAAGGTTGGGAACACAGAGGTTATAGGTTCTGGAAATATTTCACGTCATTTTTGTTCAAGCAAAGTAAGCCGTGTGTGTGCGTGTGTGTTTGTGCGTGTTCAGAGGCCAGAGGCATCACAGTGTGTGAGACAGATGGAGGAGCCCAGTTTCCCCTGCCTCAGGTATTTATTGTCCTGTGACAGGCAGTCTCAGCTCTTCCTGTCGCAGCTGCAGGGATACAGCGCTGTGTTCTGGCATGGAGACAACGAGGACAGGTTTGTTTCAGTTCAGCTCTCTTCTCTTAACTGCTCTCGTAATCAAATGTTATGTTCATTCAATTGTTTTAATGATAAAGTGTTAATAGAAAAAATGTTGATGTCAAATTCACCAAAAATACTGTACAGAGTATTTCTTCTAATCTGACAACATTACTGTCATGAAATGAATGAAATTTTAATTTAAACCTGGTATTTTAAATACTGATACAAGAGTAATCAGGACATAGTTCATACCTCACATGGTCAACACATTTTCATCCCTCATTTAACAGATTTAAGCAGCAACATGATGAGATTTACCAAGAAATTCATCTCTCCATTTACTAGAAAGTGTGTGTGCATGTGCAGTCAACATTTAATATTTTTTTTGTGGCATTAGTGGCCTTTATTTTGTATGTTGACCGACAGGAAATGGGGTGGATAGAAAGAGGGGAAGACATGCAGCAAAGATCAATGGGCCGGGACTCTAACCCGTGACAGCTGCATCGAGGACTGTAGCCCCGATACATGGGTGGTGTGCTTTACCCTTGCGCCACCACTGCACCCACCTTCTACATTTTTAAAAATAAATACCAATTAAAAAACATTCCATAAGTTTCAAATACATCAAATTCCTGTAAAGAGTGAACATTTCTGGTACCGATCGTTTTTCACGAGAACTTCTGTAACTCTCTCTGACGTTCTGGATATCCACTTCAAGATCAAATCCTCACGGATGACATTCATCCTGAAAACTGTGATGACCCATAACTGTGTTGAGTTTTCACAAACTTTAATAATCCATCAGTTTGTTTGAGGCTTCATAATATAATAAATTGCAACAGTCATAGTAATATTAATATGTGAAAAATAATAATACAATAATATGATGAGAAAAGCATTTTACTGAAACAGATAATGACATCATCTGCTCATTTCTGTTCATTCAGAAAAAGGTCGCTCCTAAACTCAGAGAAACTGTGTCTGGGTCAAAAACAGGTGCTTCTGTTCTCAGCCAGATAAAATACCTTTTTAAATCTTTCAGTGCTAAATTCCTGAGGCTCTATATTTTCTTACATTTCAAAAAGCAAACCGGCATAAAGTTGAGTTTCTTAAATCTTGGTCAAATGATTAGATCTTATACAATATTCATATATTTTATTAATACTGAGGGCTCACTAAACATTTGAACATAGGTCATTCTCAAAATATGTTTTATCTTCATTGCTGCCCAATCAACTCCACTTCTGCTTCTGCACCTCAGGTTGTTCGGGGCAAAAGGTTTAAACCACCCCGTATCGTTGCTGATTTCTTGTTTTTTATATTTCATACATCCAGCCACTCACTATGGTTTGAACTTTTTACTTGTTTATCCACATTGTTTAAAAAAAAAAGTCCAAAGAAAAACTGCAGTTTTTTAAAGTCCATCCATCCATCCATCCATCCATCCATCCATCCATCCATCCATCCATTTTCTATACCCACTTCATCCACACTGGGTCGCGGGGGAGCTGGTGCCTGTCTCCAGCAGTGTATGGGCGAGAGGCGGGGGAACACTCTAGACAGGTCAGCAGTCCATCGCAGCGCAAGTTTTATTAAGTCTTTCCTCTAAAACATTGTAACAAAGTCTGACTCCTCAGAAGAAGAGAATAAAAGTAGTTAGAATTGCTTAGCAGATACTTTCACCGTTTGTTTTTGTAAATATTGACAAAAAAAGTTTGAATCTGCAGTTACTGGATAAAATTCCTCCAGTCTGATTGAGGAAGCACCCCTAGCTCTGCAGTTATATATCTTTTGATATCCAAAAGAAAAGGTTTTGTACACACCCTCTGCAGGTTACTACTTTCCTGAACTTTTACCGTTTTTCATTCTGCTTCTGAAGTTATCATTTGACCTGTCAAAAAAAGAGTGCAGTCTGTTGTTTTCCACTGAGCATGTGAGCCATTAGTGCAGTTTTTCCAGTTAGACACTTTCTTTAGAGAAAAAGCTGTTAACTGGTGTTGTTTAAACACAAGCATAGAGCCTCATCCTGCCACTTTCTTGGACTCTCGTTTTCATCTCTTGTCCTGTTACTATCATCAGCCTGGATAAACAGGACTAAATTGTTGTTCAAAAAAATCCTCTCTGTCTTTAAATACACTGCACTGTCTGAAATATCCTCCTATAAGACTGCGAACTCATCTATTTGCAATACAAGTAAACACATGAATGTTTCATCATGTGATGTTTCGAGTGCTTCTTTACCCTACGTTTACTTCTACGATGTGCTAGCTCTAGAAATGTGTGTACACCATGATGCACAGCTGTTATTGAAACATTATAAATTACAGGGATACATTTGGTGTTTCTGATAGTAACTGGCAATTGTTTTTGTGTTTCATTCTCCTTCATCTTATTGTTGTACATGGCAAGATTTGACGATTTCCTGTGTGTTGTGCAGAAACTATAGTGTGGTGAATGTGGAGAAGGGCCAGGTGGAAGTGAAGAGGATGTCTTGTCCTGGCAACAAGATCAGCTGCCAGATGAAGATGCGTAACTCTCTATGGATGGCTACTGAGGTACAAACAATAATAATACTAATATAATGTTATCAATATGTTTTGGAGTATAATCAATGTTGGATGTTGAATGACTCTATATGTAATTGTTTGAAAGGAACAAGAGGTGTTCATCTACAGCCTGAAGGACATGTGTCCACTAAGTCAGCCTCAGAAACGGTTGTCCTGTCCAGCTGTTGTCACCTGCTTGTTCCATGTTCCCGCTGGAGAGCAGGTCAGATCAAATGACAGCACAAATTGGTTCTGAATAAAGTACTTTGTCAATATGTTTCCAGGGAACTATAACAGTATGAGTAAAGACCATTCTTTCAGCTTTTTTTCCTTCTTCAACCAACTACTTGCTGTTCTCCTGCTCACCACTGCTCTGCTACACCACTGCTTGCCTTGTACTGCAGTTTAAAACTGATAAAAGTCAAGGGTAAACTACAGCAACTACAAATCCTCTTTGACTTGTAACAGTGGGAATCCTGGGTAATGTTAGCAAATTCTGTCATGCTGAGATCTGCTGAGGACATGGATCATCTTCTCCTGCAAGGGCAGAGAAAGCCTCAGAGTGGGACAACCAGACCAGTAAAATCAATAAAGTAATAAGAACCATCAAAATGTTCATGACGGACAGCAGTTGCTGCCTTAAACATTAGCAACATCATTCCAAAGTTGGGGAACTGTAAGAGATTTGTTATGTATTTGGTCAACTCTGTCACAGCCGAATGACTTTTTTTCAGGAAGTAAAATTGACTAAGCAATGATTTATCGCAATAAAATACTAAAATGTTGCTGTGATTATTATTATGTATATATTATTTGAATAAATAATATTTATGTCTGAGAACCAAGGATTATCTTGAAGAATCTGGAAATTAAGTTAAGTTAGTCTTGGAACCAACTTAGGCAATAATTGGTGTACCTTTAAACAACCATTCACAATGCAAGATCAGATAAAAGATTATTTTAAAAAATAATAATATTTTAAAGAATGATTTGCTGAATAAAACCAACCTTCTGGATGACTAATTCTCATTGGTGTTTAATTAGCTGCCTTTATTTATAAAAATAATATTTAAAGAAATATTATTAAGGAAATATTGAAATAATATTTAAGGAAATATTATTTTGAAGATTATTATTATTTATTTTATTTCATTATTATTTCTAGATAAATTCTAGATAAGTCTTGATGGTGCTTAATTAGTACGGTGCCCGGAAACTGACTTGGGGAAAAGCAGTGCACAAGAAATACTAATTTGTGCCTAGATTGAACCTGGACATGCCTGGACATGCATGGACGCAGGATGCGATGTGGTGCGGTCCTTCTTCTTCAGGCCGTGGAGGAAAATCCGCTTCAATTAGGGCTGCTTCTGGAGGCCTCAAAAGAAAAGTCAAGCCACGCTAGTCTTTTTACACCCTTCTAATGAATGAATGCTGGATACACAAACAGCAAAATCATTACTTAACTTTGCTGCATACAATCGGCGTGATTGTAGTCACTTTGGATTCAAGTTGAAGAGGTATATCGGCTCACCGGCAAGGAAACGTCTCCCTCCTTCCAAATCTCCTGCTGGAAATCCATGTGGTAGAGGCCGCCATGTTGGAACACGGTGTTTCTGTTCAAACGGTGACGTCATGGGGAGTCAGCTATGATTCCTCCTTTTCCTGGGCTTAGCTAGGAACAGGCCTTCGATTATGCATCAGAGTCCATGTTTATCCACGATTTATTAGAAATTAATTGGTTACACTGCTGAGCTTCGATCATAATGTAACCACTGTAAAACAATGGCATAGTTGGCAAACACAACAGTTTGAATGTTGTGTTTGCCAACTATGCAATTTTTTCCTGTTTGATGTTGACAAAAATATGAATTGTAGTGGAAATGAGTTAACTAAGATGGAATATTCAACCAGTCAGAAATCCTCATCCTCCTCCTACCATACAGTACTATCTTGAAGGGTCAGAGTAATGTCACAATTTCTCAAACCCTACCCAGGCCTTTATTTACCCCCGGAATTTGTTTTCTCTCCAGATTCATTCATCTGAAACAATGGCTGCGGGATAACAGACCTCACAAAAAGTTCCTGGATCCTGAAGAGGGATCCTGAACATACTTTGTCTTTTTAATCTGTTTTGAATAAACCTTGTTTAAAAAGTCAAAATGGGAGAAGTGTTGGTTAGAAACTGCAAACAGGTCTGCTTTTTGCCATTGCTATATATTCACCAAAGCAACTTTTGCTCTTGCTAACATTAAGACGGCTCAGTCTGGGCAGATGCTCTACCTAATTAACTTGAAAGCGTGCTGATTATACATGAATACTTTACCATATAACTACTTCTACCAAGATGGCGCCAACGATGGCTGCCTCGGAGCTTCGCTCTCTCTTTGTTTTTGTATTTTGTGTGATTTTATGTTTTTCGAGCCACAGTTCTGTGGTGTCAGGCCACAATCCTGTGATCTCATTCAGTAGAGAGGAACTTCTCAACATCAGAGAGTCCTCTCTTGGGTTTTTTTCACCATCTTTCATCGATCCAAGGTTCACTGAGCTCCTGGCAAGCGGAGCTGCGGCTTTATATGGGATTCTGCGCCGAAAACGGCGGAGGGGGAAGCGTGCTGGCGCGCTGGTAAAGCTCCGCAAAAGAGGACTTCGCACACCACTGCCTTCAATCCACCTGGCAAATGTCCGCTCTCTCAACAACAAGATGGACGAGCTGCTTCTTCTCACCGGTAAAAAGACGGACCTCCGCAGATCAGCGGTTCTCTGCTTCACCGAGACGTGGCTGAGTGAAAACATCCCGGACCGAGCACTGCTGTTGCCGGACTTCCAGCTGTTCAGAGCGGATCGCAGCGCGGAGCTATCGGGGAAGAAGCGAGGAGGCGGAATCTGCTTTTATATAAATGAAGGTTGGTGCAGAGACGTAAAAGTGCTGG
>JAHUTJ010025449.1:0-25806 GCA_036250325.1 Characodon lateralis | reverse complement strand
GTAGACCTAAGTTAACAGCATCATCTGCCGACCTGTTTGCTCGGTAAGCAAATTGCAGGGGGTCCAGCAGGGGGCCTGTGATGTCTTTCAGGTGCTTCAACACCAGCCGCTCAAAGGACTTCATGATGACAGACGTCAGGGCTACAGGCCTGTAGTCATTTAATCCTACGATGGTGGGTTTCTTGGGAACCAGGATGATGGTGGATTGTTTGAGACAGGAGGGGACCTCACATTTCTCCAGTGACTTGTTGAAGATCCAGGTGAAAATTGGAGCGAGTTGATATGCTCCAATTTGAGTTGATATATTACTTAGGTGATTAAATACAAAAACCGAAAGCAGGTAGGTACGAGCATATAAGCGCGCATGTTCATAGATCACTGTTTGTTTTCATCACCTGTCATGGCAGTAGGGTGTGTGGTGCTGTATGTGACCTGCTGCAACACCGACACATGCAATGGGAGAGAGGAGGAGGACTGTCACAGTGTGCTTGTTCCTTGAGGACAAAATAATGAGTGGCACAACAAAAAAGTCTGCACACTATATTTGGTTAAGGTTTATAGTTAAGTGTTGTTCACCATTGGTGCGTTGCCCTAATAGTTCTATTTAATGGTGCAGGAGGTGATTTTTATTTCTACCAGTGTATACACATAAAGATTTTTTTGCATGAACATACTGTTTTTCTGTTCTGCACATTTTAAATAAAAATATGGATCTTACTTAATACAGATGATTTAGCTTTAGTTGTAAATTTCACCAACACATGGCAGGTTTCCCAAAAATATTGATATTTAACACTATATTAGGGTCAAATTTCTTGTTCTTCGAAAGATGCCGTTTTCAAAAATGGATCATTTCAGCGGCTCTTTTGAAAGGCTCTTTAAAGTGAACAGATCCTAAAGATTCGGTTCCTTTCAAAGAGCCATAAGTCCCATCATTGGTGATAACCAATGAGCTTTCCTGTTCTCTACACTGTTGTGTTCACTTAGCTCGTCTTTGTTAGTATTATTGTCAATTTAACGAGGTTATAATCATGAAATGATAAGAATCACTCTGAGAAGCATCTTGGCTGCATTTTAAAATTGTTAAGGTCATGATGGTGAACTTGTCAATAAAGATGAAGCATATCTAACAGCTTTCTAGACAGAAATACAAAGGTGTTCTCACACCTGGCTGTCTCTCACAGACAAAGCTTGATTTAATTAGTTGAATGTTGAGTCTACAAATTAATTATTTTCACATAAAATGTAAAGTCTGTATTCACAAATCTTCTGCAAAACCCTTCGTCATTTGCAAGCCTTGAAAGAGGTAAATGTGTTTGCAAAACATTTACCTTTATACAATTAAAACTATTACCTATATGCCTGTAAATCTCATGCAACCTTGTTTCTCCTGTCCACTTGACATTTTTGGCAGGTTTAATTTGACACTTAGTTTACTGGCATGGCTGTTTATTTCAGTGGTTGACTCAGAGATTTATTTGTCCAGTGTTATGATATCCAAGAAGCCATAGAGGGAGCTCTTGAAAAAATAAACTGCCTAACTCTGTATGGCTATTTTAATTTCTGACGAGCCAGGCAAAATCCTAAAAAGGTACTGACTGAAAGTAAAGCTAAAAGACGATAAAAGATAAAGTGCAACATATGAACAATAATGTACTACTTAAATCTCTTGGAGATAAAAATAATAACTCCAACTGAATCATCATAAATTAACTGTGATTAACTACATGTTATGGAAAAATAAATTCAGTTTCTCCCATCAGGCTGATTACTGCCACACCTGTAAATTTAGGAAATCACTGAATCACTGACATAGAACATGCCTAACAACATCAGGTAAGCTAAAATTGTTTTAAAAGCAACACATTATGCTCCAGTCTTAATAAGGTCAAGAACCAATGAGAACCAGTCACTGACAAACCGTACTCACAAAAAGTTTGGGATATTTGGCTTTCGGGTAAAGTCCATGGAAAACGTAAAACGTTCATGCTACAGTGATATTATATCATGGAAGTAAGGCATTTAAGTAGAAGCATGCCAAAGAATGTATTAAAACAAAAACCAACAACAGTGCCAGGTATACCACAACAAAAAATGTCAATGTCTCAATAATGATTCATGTGCCTTCGAGCATCAAATTACAATGCTTGACAATGATGCCTCATGCTATTCACAAGCAGACTTATTGTCTGCTGAGGCCTGGCTTCCCACTATTTTTGAAGGATGGCCCTCTGGTCATTAAGGTTCTGGGGTACAGAGTTACGAGCCTTAAGATGGCAACTCAGCCGATCCCATAAGTTTTCTGGTGGCAACAGTGGCTGATGCATTGCGCTCTCCTTGACGTCTGAAAAGTTGTTGGTGGCCATCATTTCTGCTCATTGTGAATTCACTTTCATCAGAGAACAGCGCTGAGGCTCCCTGGCCCCTTGTCCAGCATAAATGCTCCCTGGCCCATGCAAGACCACGATGCCTGTGCATGGTGGTGTGGTCAGGTACCCTTGCGGGTCATCTATCACATGGACCACGGTGATGTGAACTGTTTTGAATGGTCTGATGTGACATGTGTGCCTCTCACCTCCCTAAATGTGCCTGGAGTTAAACGGCATTCATCACCTGCTTCTGCAGGGTAGTTCAAAATGAAGCGGTCATCGTTGTAGGATGTGGCCAAAGGAAGTCCACCTCTATGTCTTTCTGTGACTCTTTCAGTCTCTCTGTACCTCTGTTGCAACCTGCTGATGACACTCTGTGACACTCTAAGCTCAAAAGTCACTTCTGTCTGATAACATTCTGTTTGAAGCCTCACAATGGCGAGGTACTGTTGATCAGATGTCAGGTGTTGTCTTGGTCTCATGATGCCAAAATAAGAACAACATGATGAGGAGGACAATTAAGATACCAATTCTGATTGAACCAAGAAATTTATTGGTCCAAACGTGGATCAAACATGTGTTGTAATTTTTGAGAACCACAGTGTGATCCATTACCCATAAATGGATAAAAAAATGAAAGTTTTTAATCTTCCTAGAAGTGGCTGGCCTTCCAAAATTACTCCAAGAGCACAATTAAGACTTATTCAAGATTTTACAAAAAAACAATATCTAAAGTAGTGCAGATCTCACTGGCCTCAGCTAAGGTCAGTGTTCATAATTCAACAAAAAGAACAAGACTGGACAAAAATAGCACCTACTTTCAAAACAAAAAAACCACTGCTGACCTAAAAGAACAGAAAAGACTATTTCACACACAACAAAAATAATAAAGAAAGACTTTTTGATGAGCCTTTTCATAAAATATTCTGTGGACTGACATGACAAAAGTGGAACCTTTTAAAAGGTGTGAATCCCGTTAAATCTAACTGTTGCTAATGATGATACATCGTTTATTAGGTTTAGAGGGACAATTGTTTTTACATAGGGACATGTTTGTTTTTGTCTTACTTAATGGGATCTGTATTGGAAAACTGATTTTAATGTACTGTGTGGTAATATTTGTCTTATATTAAAATTTGTTTTATGGTGTAAAACATGAGTGTGATAAAACAGCAAAAATGTTGTTTTTTTTTCTTTCAATGGCCGGCTCTTGTAGTAGTCAGGGCGTCGAGGTGGATTGAGTTCTTTGGCACAGATTCTTCCCCTAGAGGCTGTTGGCGGTCCCTGCACAAAGCCCCGGTTGAGAAACGGGTAGATGACCTGCTGTGGAGGGTGGTACATGGGGCCATACCTGCAAACAGGTATCTGGCACAGTTTACTCCTGCGGGGTGGGTTCCCCTTTTGTTCTACAAATGAAATGATAGAACATGTGTCACACTTACCTGGAGTTTTTGCTGTTTTAAAAGTGTTGCTTTAGAAATTGGTTAAAAGTTTTCCTTGTAGGTTTTTCATTTATGATCACAGATGTTCTGTAAAGAAAAAAAAAACATGTTCATGTATTGTTACATTTTATTTTGGAGGACGCGAAGTTGGCACTCTGGTGAACACTGCAAAATCATACAAGGTAAGAGGGTTCTGAATATGTTTTTTTTATGTTTCTAATAGATTAATTGCTGCGGCTAAAAGTCAAGTTTATAATAAACTTACAAAGAATGGAATACTTTTGCAAGGACATGGGTAGTACTTAGTGTTTTGTGTTCAGTTTATTTGTCTATTTATTTATGAAACGGCTTACTGGTCATTTTTATTTTTAAATAACTGCGTAGCTTATTAATAAAGGTAACTTAAAACTCAAAAAACTTTCTTTCTTTCTTTCTTTCTTTCTTTCTTTCTTTCTTTCTTTCTTTCTTTCTTTCTTTCTTTCTTTCTTTACGCGTAAGTCTTTTGCTCCTAGTCAGTTTGCCCCATCGACAATTTGTGCCCCCATTTCAGAAATCCCAGTTGTCATTTTGTCCCGTGCTACTTTCGTTTCAAACCCGTGAACCTTTTCGTAGTAAATCGCTGCATATCAGATTGTTTCTCATGACAGTTAGGCATTTTAATGAATTATGGAGAGATGTGAATTACACTGTTTCACTTCTTATTTACTTTTGGACAACTACACTCGGAGATTATGACCCCTGATCAAACCGAAATGTTTGTAAGCGACATCCAACTGCTAGAAATCCTACTGGAAGAGCGAAAGAGCCATTGCCCCTAGATTTTCCGTACCAGCACCATGGACAGCGCATACGTTCCGCATAAGAGCCATTAATTGCATTCCAAAAGGTTTAAGGCAGTCACTTCTTTTTCTTTTTTTAACTCCAGCTTATAGGAAAGTATAAGAGAACGTTATGTCATATGCCATAGTGTGTGATCATTTTTGTTCAGTGTGATGAAGTCAGAAATTTAAGTCACAATTACTTTAAACGCGACAATAAACTCATCTACTACAGACAAGTGGTATAAATCATTGTTTTAAATCCAAATCTGGGTCGTGTCGAAACTAGTTTCGAACTACAATTACATCGCATGCCGCTCCGGGTTCCCGCTCGGTCATTTATACTGAGCTGGGCGCCGGTTGGACCTGATGGGGGACAGTTGAGAGCAGCAGCGGACACGGGAAGTTGCAGCGTCCCGTTTCACGAAGCTGGGCTGGAGCAGATAGAACCTGAGATAGTGATTGAAAGTGATGGTAAAAGGATTTAGCCTTGGCATTAACATCAGAGAGGGAGGGAGAAAGAGAGATACAGTGAGTGAGTGGGAGAGAGAGAGAGAGAGAGGGAGATCGGAAACAGACAGAGGGAGAGAGAGAGGAGGAGGGAGGGAGATATTTTCCATAAAGCCCTTTCCCCCCTCCCTCTCTTTTTGCCCTTGAGCATCCCGGGTAAACCCGAAGCTTGTAAAGTGGGAAGAGGAGGAGGAGGGAAGGAGGAGGAGAGGGGGGGCTGATCGGGGCGGGCTCAAGCCTTTCTTCAAACTCAATATTTTATACTTTTGATACTCCCTGACGGTGGAATTCATTCCTCTTTTCCCGGCCGATCCCAGATCTAGGACACCGCTGAGCCATCAGTGCTCAGCCATCCACGGTGTAATAAAAAAAAAAGTAGCCAGCGGACTGCAAAAAATACAACAAACAGCGCGCCGGACAGATTGATATCGGGAGTACAGTTAGGACGGCGGCGGGGAGCGAGTACAGTGGATGATCGGAGGGGATTTATACAGCTCATCGGCCTCTAAGAGACGCGTGCAAGAAGTACGTTTTCTATCTGATCAAGCATTTTTGCAACAAGGTGCGTTTGTTTTACTGCACATATCTGACATAGACCTGAAAAGAACCCCTTAGGGATGGTCGGATTGGACAGACGGGTCTTTGATCTTTAATTGTACTTAATTAGGAAGAAGCGACGAGTGGAAAAAAATGTTTTTGTAGTGTGTAGAGTGAGTGATGCTGCACGGTCGGGAGCATAACCGTGGAAACCGACACACCCCTGAATGATCGGTCCCGGGAAATTGCTTCGCTTACTTGACAAGTGAACAAAGTCTGCATGGGTCGGGACAGGCTGTTTACGGACCGGACTTCTGTCACTAAGGGGGGTAAAGGTCGGATTACAATCCCTGGAAATTACGATGGGGCGGGGGGGGGGGGACTCTTTACTGTCTGTCTCATTTATTAATGTATTCGATCTAAAAATCCTAATTGAATTAAGTGATTAATTTGGCTATGAAACTCTCACAGTTTCAACTCAAAATAGATTGCGCTCTTAAATCAAGAGGTTTGTTTGGTGCACTCAATTAACCTGAAGAAAACTAACTTTATTCGTATGAAGATGCAAAAATATTCTTTTAACTCTGTTTTTGCACAAGCTGAAGTTCAAACAACAATATGAATATATAGCCCATTTAGATTTTGACTGGTACTTTTTATAGTGTAATCGTTGATGCAACATCTGTAGCCCACTCTGCAGCACAGCAGCACGTGTTCTTACGCACGAGATTAAGACACACAGAGTGGCGCTTTTTGGCGGGTTTTACATAGAAAATAATGTAGAAACATAATGCAACGCAGATTAGAGGGAGAAACTTCAAAAGTGTACTTGTAGTAGACATAAATAACTGGTGTGGCAACTAGTATGATGAATTTCGTTCATAAAAAGTTTACATGCTGCAAAAGAAGAACCTGTCAGGTATAAATAATATAAATCTATGATTTTGTTAACTTTTCCTTCTTTTGTCCTTAGAGCGCTCCAGATCTATGAGAGGAGCCCAGGCGGTCTGAACCCCTTCAATGGATCTACCCGAAGACGCAGCAGCTCCTTTTTCATCTTCCCCGACAGGCACTTCTGCTCCGCTGCAGGACCCCGCTCTCTGAAACATGGATCCCCGTGAGCGTCTCCCACCCAACTCCCTGCAACATTATGGTAAAAGTGCACGCTGAGATTCATCTCTGTAACGGTATCCGCCTATCTTTTCCTGGGGAAGGCAGACGTCCCATGAAACAAACTTTCTCCCCTCTCTCAGTTCTCCTGGGGACGTCAGTATTTGTCAGGCGACACTGAGTGAAAGCTGCAGATCCACTTGTCCCATCACCTGGGGGATTTGAATAAAAAACCAAGAGGCAAGTCCTTTTTAACGTCGTGTGGTGGTCAGAATGCTCACTCTCACCTTGTGATCACCGCTCCATGCGCTTTACCTCTCATCTGAGCTCTGTGCCCCCCTCACCCTGTGTCGGACCCTGCTCCATACACCCCTCCCCAGTCCTGCCATGCTCCTCCGGGCTGCGTTGTTGCTGTTGCTGCACTGTTTGGCCTCCACCCTCGGCCAGTACAACATGTGCAAGTCCCTAGTGAGCACGGACGAAGGCTCGGTGTGGGAGCATTACGCATGCCAGCCCAGTCCCGCGTCCATGAAAGACTACATGCGGATCAAGGTGGATCCGCCTGGAATCACGTGTGGAAATCCACCCGAAAGGTTCTGCACTCTGGTAAGTTTATCCATGGACCCATGATACATGATTTTATAAATTTATTACTCAATATAATAATACATAAAAGGTAGAATAGAATAGAAATAACCTTTACTGTCCCTCAGTGAGAAAATGTAGGTGTACCAGCAGCAAAGTGACAGGAAATCGAAGCATGCAGATTCAAAGTTAAAAATACAAAAAAAAAGTGGGAACAAGAAACAGTACAGAATAAAAAATATTGTGCAGTTGTTAAAAATGGCATGTTCCAATTTAAATAAAAGTGCAACTAAGGATCATTTTAAAAATGCACAACATGTGCACGTATATTTCTGCATAAAAAAGAACAAGAGACTATTTACAAGAAAACGTGCAAATACCAGTAGTGCTGTAACAATACTGCAACAGCTTCATGCATGGGGTGGGAGACATTGTCTAACGTTATTTTTTGCCAGAGTTCTTCTGTCTCCCACCACCTGCGCTAGGTAGAGGGGGCATCCTAGGACATAGCTGGGCTTCCTGGTGCTCTCAAACCAGCAAGATTTTTTATTAGAGATAGTTTGTGATATTTTAGAACTTAGGGTGTGCCAGAAAGGACTGAGTTGATGTGAATATTAAGAGTGAAAAAATTTGTGAAAAGCAAGAAGTTGGAGCAGGATTTACACTTACAGGGCTTGACCTTGAAAAAATACAATGCAGACATCAGGACCTTTCACTTCCAAGGACACTAAAGGATGAGCTGAGGAAAACTCAAAATGTCTGCTAAAGCCTGCAGGCCAGTCCTGGCTAATAAAGGTGTAATAGTTTGAAATATGGGGTAATACAATCTCAGTCATAAGGCTGCAATTAGGCTTCTTTTCATTCTCTGGCTGAATGAAAAGTTTTCTGTCTGAGCTTTGACTCATGTCTTGACTCACTGTGTGTGAACAACGAGATGTTTTTCTTGACAATTGACCCGCTGTCACTGAGCTTCCATTCATTGGTGATGACCGCTGCTGAAGGCGCCAGACTTTTGTCCAGAGCCGTGACTCAAAATCTCAGAAACAGTGTTAGAACAGGATTGTAGGCCTCTCTATATCATGTTATATAATCATGCAATTCTGTTAATTAGGTGTTTATCTGCTATGTTAGAGGGGATTTGCTACTTTGGAAGAAATTTTGCTTTCTTTGGGCATCGACTAGTAATTAACGTGAAGTTTTACATTTAAACAGGAACATGCATACCTTAGATATCTAATGGTTAATGACTTGTTTTAGCAGCGGATACCACTGTTGTCTTGAGTGAAACCTCTTGACTTTAGAGATTAGATGGACTGGAGAGAGGCAAGACGTGAAGTGATGCCTGCTGCCATAACGTATTGACGTCTGCCCCCTAATGGTCCAGGCCTGGAAACTTCTATAACTATGTTTCTGAGCGAGCAATGATGAAATATTGATGCACTCCTTAATGGGCTTCCTTACAAGGGGTTGGCCGGCGACGCTTCATCCCAAGGATCCTGAGTGTGCTGCACAGCTGATGAGACAGAAAGAAAGAAAGAAGGGTGATGGAGGGTGGGACAGGAAGGAGTCTTGCCTTAGTCAGCACTTTCTCATTGGACAGGAGTTGCACAGTGGAAAGTTTTGGTTCCTGTCAGGTCGTTTGTGGTTGTGGGGATTGAAACAGCTCCCAGAGTGCACTGATTAGGGGGTTAGATAGTAGAGTTTACAGGAGAAATGAGAGATGTCAGCTGAATATTCCAAAATATAGTGACTACTTTTCTCAGGTAGGCTGTTTTTCTGAAATATTACCATCCATTGAACATGTGAAGGTTCCTTTGCCCCATGTTTTCTGTAGAATGTCGAGTATTTATTCGCTGCTTGCTTACGTTCGACACACCAAATTGGTATTGGCAATTATATATTAATGTGCACCACCCATTGACCGATATCAATATATACCACATTTTTCAAAGGTTTCCAAACTATCCATAAACAATTTTCTATCATACCATTGTAACCATATAAGGTGCCGAAGGGACCTTCATTGTCTTTGTGAGGCATAGGAAAATGCAACAAAGCCCTTCACCCACTTGTTGCTATGCACTGCTGGTTACATAGAATCTTTGGCCAAATGAAAGAAAAATTCACATAGGGAAATATTTCTGGTTATGACAAACACCGTTAGTCATTGTGTGTACACTGAAATAGCTTTTAAGGTAACTGCTTTAAAACTACAGTTGGCAACCATGTGGCATGTCTCATGTAGAGCCTACTGCAGGCTCTACCTGAACAGAAAGCCTGTCTAATCAACCACCTAATATCAGCTTGTCATGCTGGAGTTATTCTATAAAAAGCAGATCGACTAAAAGGTACCCGAGTCTGCACAGAAAGTACATGAAGGATAGTGTTACATTGTGGTGGCTGTTTATTTGACTTTTCCATTCTTTACACCGATATATCATATTAACTGTAGCATTTAGGATGTTAGAATATTTTTGGTAGCAAGGTGTAATAAGGTTTTATAAAGTTACAGTTTCAAAAAGATAATCAAAGGATTTTCTGTCACGCTGTTTTGACAATTTAAAGTTCCATTATTGAGATGCCATAAAAAGTACCAGAGGGACCAAAGTTTTGTCTGGCTATGTGGAGCTTTGAGTAATGCAGTGCTGCTACTTCCTTACCTGTCACTGCACACTGCTGGCCAGCTGGCTGAATAAGGGTTCTACACATTTGCACCTGCAAGAGAGACAAATTAGGCTGTTTGGAAACATTTCCAGTCATGCTTGTGATATTTTTCTACAAAGAGCAGAAAGACAATAAGGTATAATTTTCTGTGTGATCAGCTGGGGTTTATTTGAAGTCTCCATGTCAGAATAACCTGCAATATTTTTCCTGTTGTATGCATTTTGTAGATTTTCTGTTTTAAATAAAAATAACAAATTAATGTTTCACATTTTAGTTTTAATGTTTTATGTAAATACCATAAAATTGTGGTATTTTTAATGAAACTGACAATCTCACTTCAACCCATGCTTGATTTGCACATCATGTTTTTTCAGGGAAACTGCATTTTGCCCCTTAAACCATCCTGAGTTTTAGCAGATACACAGAAAAGTCAGTGTCTATCCTAATTGGTTTACTTTCCCACTCACTCATTGCACAATCCCACAAATCAAGAAAAAAAATAATCACACCCGGGAATTGAAAGAAAAACCCAAAAACCTGAATATCCTGATGCGCCGTCGTTCAAGTCGTTCCAGTATAAAAAGACTTGCATGGACTGCGGGAGATGCAAAGTATTTTTTCCCTCCATCTCTCACCCTGCAGTACGAGTGCTACCACACACTCTGGAAAAATTAACTTTTCGAAGCATAGTGGCTTCCATTGCTTCTATTGCTTTACAGTAAATTTTGCGCCCTCCTTCTCTTTAGGGATCTATTTTTTCTATCCCACTCATCTCACTCGTTTCTTGGGAATGCAGCATTGTGTCTGCACAACCAAAGCAGCCAGCATCAAATTGGCTTCTTTCAACGTGACACGCTTCCAGCACTTTGAAAAAGATGCTACTGTCACCAGTGCTGCGTGAGGAGCTTCAGTAGTTTTTTGTAGTTTCATAGTATAATATCTACTACAGGGCTTGTAGAGGGTGATGGAGCAAAAGATATTTGAGGCAGGATGCTGCAGATAGGCAGCTAATGATGAGAAAGAGATGAGCCAGATCAAAGCGAAGCACCAAGATGAAACCCTACTACTGTCCCGCAGAGGTACTCACAGTGCCTGTCTTAAAAACGTTGCATTTACATGGGTATGGCTGTTGTTTGTTGCAGTGTTTTTTGGTTTTGAAACCAAACCTTCAATCAACTCTTTCCCTTGGGTGGAGAACAGAGAGCAGTCGAATGCTAATAGGAATGTGCATGTGTGCTGGAATGTGGCATTAACAGGGACCAGTGTAGATGAGTTGACTGTGTGTGTGATTTAGTATGTCTAAGTAAGACAAACACACACACACACACACACACACACACACGCACACACACACACACACACACACACACACACACACACACACCTTGCTGTTCTACAACAGATTTGCCCATTTTAGAAGCTAGAAATCAGCCAGCTCTAAAAATAGACATGAGAAGAGAGAGGAGCCGCGCACCAGTGGAAGAGGAGCATGCAGAAAGGGGAGAAAGATGGCAGCTGGTAGTGTGGATCAGTGCATCTCAGACTGGGCCTATGGCCATAATTCAGGCTCACTGCCTGGTATAGCCTTGCCAGACCCCGATGGCCCACCCTGCCCAGCAGTGGGCAATCAAGGCCCCGCGAGGGTGGGGGGGGGGCATCTAAATCCAGCAGTGGGCCAAATCTAGATGCATCTCCTTAGTGTAAATGATGGAACCAAGGTGGCCAGTGTCCTGCTAAAACTCAACTGGGGGTGAATTTGGCCGCAGCATGAACAAGGTTTCACGCTACAAGGCATACAGTAATTGGCGGAGGGAACAGATAGTTACGGAGAGCAGGCAGCGAGAATGAATGTACACACAACGGACGAGGGGGAGGGTGCAGTGATGTAATGGTGTGGCTCGCTTTTCCATTAGGACACAGTTGAAAGTGATCTGAGAGTGTTTAGATGTGCTGGCAGAATGGCAGGATAGTTTTAAGTGAGATTTATCCTTCACGGAGGTGATTCTAAGAGGGATTGGCCGCAGGCGCTTAAACAGCCTGAGGTGGACTTGGCAAACCACCTTATCAAGCAGTCAAGATCTCAGGACAGATACCTGTTTGAAGAGGAGAAAATGTGTCAAGAGGCTAAGAAACAATTTGAGTATGATTACCACCACAATCAGTAACATGGATGACAATTCAAAAGCATTTTTTTCCCACTGTTTACTTTGACCAGTCAGACATTTTTCTGCTCTACACATAGTGATCGATACAGATACTTCAAAAATAAAGACAAGGTTTCTTTAAAAAAATCTTGAGTACCTATAGAAAACTTTGCTTAACTTTTCTTTGTTTGAAGTGTTAAATAACTTTTGATTACTCTCGCTTTTTGTTCCGATTAAGACTTCTCTCATTTCAGAGGGGTTTTTACATGATGCGGTCCACAAAAATATTTACTAAGTAAAAATATATACCTTTAGCTTTCTAAATGCGTTGAAATAAACATAATATCTCTAGGAACTGTCCCTGTATTGGAACACAAACGTTTGCATGTTTGCTTTTAGTTGAAGTCAAAATCAGGAGAATTTAAATATGGCCCAAGGCCAACATGTTAGTCAGAAACTTGAAAACTAGGTCTGAACACTTGAACTCAACTGGAGAGCAATTGTGCAATTTGAGAACATCTTTATGTCTTGCTGTCTTTGTGTAAACAGTATATAAAAGAATTTCAATTTATTTATTTTAGAACATGTAATAAGTGTATTGGAGTAATTTACAAACGGTCTTATTAATTAACTAAATATTTGCTGGATAACAACTTTGCTCTTTTTTTCCAATTTCCATTTTAGTTTTTCCCCATATTCTCATCTTTCTGCATGTATTCTTTTGTATTGTATTATATGGGTAATGCAGAGTTTAACTGTTCAATTGGGTGTGTTTGTAAAGTTCTTAAAGATTTATCTGTTACACCTTCATCAAATGACTGAATTAACTCCTTAACATGTAATCAAGTTCTAAAGAGGTCTCCTAATGACTTGTTACTATTTGATTATTATTGGATTCTGGTGTGTTGAAGCAACTAAACATCGTAAAGTTGCAAAATATTGTCCCTCGAGGATTAAGGTTTGAGATCTCTTTAAGAATGAAAAATATTGAAAAGAACTGTTTGGGAAAACCCAGCTTCAATAGATCGACATAATAATGTGCACAGCTTTGTGTCAAAATGGCAGAGGAACATTGGAAACATATGGTAGGGGAATGGCCTTAATGTATTCAGAAAGAAATGATTACAGGACTCAAAATTATTATTTAAAGGTTGTATTACATTGATGTAAAGATGAGGTCATTTTAATCAATGTCAGTTGGATAAAGTTGAAAAATGTCAGGGGTTCAGAGTAGCAAGGAAATGAGGTGTAGATTGCTAGGTGAAGTAATGACAAACTTTAGGCTGTATGAGGTACTTTAATTAAACCTGATGGCAGTTCAGTGACATCCTCTAAGGTAGCTGCTGTGTTTTAGCAAGAAGAATAATGCCTTCTAATAAAAAGTGGAATACTGTAAGTGTGCTGCATTTAAAGAAATCATTTAATATTCTGTTACACAATCCACAGCTCAGCTGATTTGAACTCCTTAAATCATTTTCTTGCTTATCCTTTGTGGTTGGCTTAGGCTGAAAAACATCAATAAAATATAGCAGCTTTTCCCTGAATTCAGCTCTTGAGTGCTTGCCGAGAAAACAGCAACTGTGCTGAAAATGTGGTTCTTCCAGAAAAGTGCATCTGCTGTATACGTGCAGTCTAAGCTAAGTTTTTTTTAAATACCATGTCCAGGTCCAACTGTGGGAACTTCAGCAGGATGAGCTCAGCTGCTGCTGCTTCGGAGCAGCATGATGTCTCTGCTCTGTCCTTCTCTCCTCCTCCTCCTCCAGTCACACATGCCTACAGTAAACATTTTTTCTTTCCTTGCACACACACACACACACACACACACACACACACACACGCGCGCAGACACACACACCGAGAGACAGACAGACATAAACAACACCTGCCCACGCAAACGCACACCTAAGATACATTTACACGCACCGAGAGCTGTTTGGTGCTGGGGAAGACATTTCACAAGAAACTGATAAACAGTTTTTAAGGGAATTAAAGCAAAATCCTAGGACATTATATAGCGCTTTATTCATAAATATACCACAGCCATGCCAGAGTTTAGATATATATCAGGTTAAAATGACATCTGAAGAAAATGGCCAAATGAGCAAAAGGTGACCTGCTGTTAAAAAGAAGTTTGAGATAAAGCTAAAGAGATAAAGCCTTTATTTGATTTTTTTATGCATATTTTATAGTTTCAATGGAACAGACACTAAATCAGTTTGAGGGTGAAAATCCTGCAAATAAAAACTGAACGTTTTTATTTGAGGGATTTTCACCAGAACTGTTGCCAGTTTCTTGGACCTCTTAAAGCTTTTGCCAGCCCAGAAATTGTAGAAATTTAATAAATTATTTTTGTTATTTGCTGGTAAAATACATAAATCAGATTAAACTTTGATAGTGGTGGCAACTGCTCAACTGCTACTGGAAACAGTAAATACTTTGCTACATTTACTAAATCAAGTGTTGTTTATTGAGTATTTATTGCTCTGATTCCCACTAAACTACAATCAGCTGTTAAATTTGTGTCTTATTAATCTGTTCTTTTACACTTGTGCAGAACGTCTGACCTCATCCATCTGTGACTCTTTTTTCACGTTTGCTCCTCCTGAATTCAGATAAAATTTCACTTTTTATCTAATTTCATGGCTACATCTTAAACACATATTATACATTTGCTTTAAAAATGACTAGCTGTGCAGTGGCGCGGTTGCCAGTGCAGTTACTTCACAGCAAGAAGATTATGGATCCAATTCCCAGCATGGTCCTTTATGCTTGGAATTTGCATGTTCTCTACATGCATGAGAGGGTTTTCTCTGGGTACTATTGCACCCTAACACAGTCCTAAAATGTGCATGTAACGTTATTGGACAGCTCAAAGTTGCCCTGAGGTGTTTTATTTTATTCTATTCTTTTGCCCTGTGATTGACTGGCGAACTGTCCAGGCTTTTCTGCCTCTTGCCCTTTGTTCTCTACAGTTAGACACCAATCCCATTACAAGTATTAAGATGATGCTATAGAAAATGGATGGATTTACTGTCCAGTTAAGCCCAAAATGATGCATAACACTGGCAGTTTCAGATTTAAAATAATTTTCATTCTACCAAGAAATTAGTTTCTGACTGGAAACAGAAAATGTTTATTGGGTATACAGCCACCAGTCAAACCCTTCTTATAAGTATTTCCTCTGGTATTTCTTTACTGTTTATCTTTGGTGATGAACTTTGAGGTTTGAGGTGGGAAGGCCTGCTCGCATCACCCTAATCTTTAGCTCTCCCCACAGACTATATCAGATTCAAGTTATTACTCTGGCAAGGCCATTCCAAAATATGAATATTACTTCCAGTCAGAAGAAACTTGTTGATGACTTTAAGAGATTACTTTAAACCTAAACCTGCTAGAACTATAAATCATTTGTGGCTAAACTGGATATGCTCAGACTTAACAAAATAGCTACAAATTAGCAGAATAATGAAATACTTAAACTTTGGGAGAAAGACCACACCAGAATCACTCCTAATCAAATGCATCTCCAGCATATATAATCATTTAATTCCAGTGTTCTTTTGTGTCCATCACACTGTGTGCCTCCCCTTCTATTTCCAGCAAATTTTAGTATTTTGACAATACCTAAGGAAGTTTAGGCTTGAGCAGTTTACATGGAAAGCCACCCCCATATGAACATCTTTAGGGTTTCCTCTCTATCCTATCATATGCTCAAACACAGTGTGCTCTAAAAACAATAGTTGTCAGTGACCATTTATGCTGCTTTGTTTCTTGTTTAGTTTCAGTCTGCAGCTGTCTTTGTGGTTAAATTTCACATTTGTTTCACAACTCCAGTCCTTAAAAGATAAAGAGCTTTCTTTGGGTGCCAAATGATTGGAGTCATATACTTATATTACTTAAACAATTGAAGGAACCTTTTTTGGTTAGGGATACCCTCATATTTGGATTTCCCCCCATGTATGTGCAGATTTGTCAGGCAACATACAGAAACAGAGAAACCACATTCATTCGCCTCAAAAAGAACTTCCAGTATGATGGAAAGACGTCATAAGTGAAAAAGCAATATCCCTTTCTCATCCCTTCTGTGGCCTTTTTAATGGGAAGGTCGTTCTGTTTGATGTTTCCTCAAAACATAATAAATTTTGTTGTGTGCGGCTGCCTTTATTCCCCTTGCCGCCAATATAAAATAGAAACTTCTGAAACTGGAA
Organism: Characodon lateralis; assembly: GCA_036250325.1. Taxonomy (NCBI): domain Eukaryota; kingdom Metazoa; phylum Chordata; class Actinopteri; order Cyprinodontiformes; family Goodeidae; genus Characodon; species Characodon lateralis. The sequence goes on along the minus strand of JAHUTJ010025449.1, from coordinate 9,419 downwards.
GGAGAAAAAGGAACAGGAGAGCACAGCAAAATGTTTTGAGTGGAGAAAAATGATCATAACAGGAAGAGAGATGAAAAATAGGGCAGTATGTAAAAAACTATAATTTCCATGTAAATACATTTGGGCAGAGTGCTTTACTTACTTCTGTTTTTCCACTCTTGTTAAAGTAATAAAACTCGTAGTGGCAGCTTTACTTGTGAAAGGTAGTCTTTAAGAGGTCAGAAAGCATGATCCTCACATTCACAGCTATTGCACAGATACTACAGACAAATTTGCCAAAAAAAGCAATTCACTGTATGTTTGCAAAAGTATTCACCCCCTAAACTATTTCAAATTTTGTCACATTGCAACCACAAACCTTAATATAAAGGTTTTTACTGGGAGCTGATAATTATGAAGTGGAAAGAAAATGCTTCATAGTTTTCAGACTTTTGTTTTTAAGAATGAAATCTAAAAAGTGCGGCATGCATATATATTCAGCCCTTCAGTGCCGTATCCCTAAATAAAATCCAGTTTAACCAATTGCCATCAGAAGGCACATTGCTAAATGAAGTCCTTTTGTGTGTTATTCAAACTATCAAAAAATAATGAACGGTGTTGAGGACACAGCAAACATTTGGAAGCAGGTGCTCTGCTTAAATTAGAACCAGAATCAAAATTCTGGCCTACATGTACAACACTGTGTGGTAGAAAACTAATTGTGCATCACCAATAACATTATATGAATGCTGTTGTGATGAAACATAGTGATAGCAACATCATGCTGTGGGGATGCTTTTCTTCAGCAGGGATAGATACTTTGGTCAGAGCCCAATTCAACTCAAACCTTCTAAACAGCACTTGCAAAACAGGAGTTGAGCATGGCAAGTGGACAAATAATTGCAGTACATAAAGTAAAGTTCAAAATGACTAAAACGTATGATAAAATAAAAAAGGCAGTACAGTAAATTAATATTGCAGGAGTCCAGTTCAGGTTGAGTTGAATACCATGTAGTAACAGTGTGTCTTTAAAAGAGATTTAAAGGTTTGGTGGGTCAGGGCAGATGTGCCTGACAATCATACAGCCAAAGCTATGGTGGAAAGGTTAAGATAAAAGCACATCCATGTGTGTTTGACCCAATCAGTGTCCAGACCAGAATACCACTGAGAATCAGTGGCAAGAATTTAACAACTGAATTTGTATTGATAGGTGGTTCTACTAAGCATTGGCTCAGGGGAGCTGAACACAATCAAAACCAAAATCATGTATTTGGATGTTGGTTAATCACAATAAATTGTGTTTGTAAGGTGGCAAAATGGGGAAAGGTTAGAGGGTTTTTAATACTTTTGGAAGTCACTGTAGGTGCATTATTGTTTAGGTTCCCATTGCCATCCCACAAGTCAAAACAAGAAACCCTCTCATCACTGGGCCATCATGGCAGCTGTTGTGATGGAGGCAAGAGCCCAACGAGGATAATTGCTGGAGGGGCTTAGCGACATGGGCCACCTGCTGCAGCATTAGGCCTGGATCACACTGAGAGAGTGTGTTTGCGGGAGTTTGTGCGTCTCCTGGCGCAGATATGCCGGGAGCAGGGACAAAGCAGTGGCAGGCGGCGGAGTGGGATAAGGAGGACAAGGTGCACAAAGGGCTTAAACATAGCCTCGTGTAAGGCTCTTGTGGGGGATGAAAATCTTTCAGCCTCTATTATTGTACTGTACATATCACCTCTACTGTAACTAATCCTGAAGGGCTCTGTGAGGTCAGCGCAAACTGATGAGCAGCAGCATGCAGCTGTTTGACACAACCAACAAAGTGTAAAGAAAAAATATATATTGCATCGGTCTTCATTTTTATCGCTGCTTGTGTGGCTTCGTTGTGCACAAAACCACTGCACAAACTTTCTGTGTATTCCTCTATCAGAGCACGAGCGATAACCTGGAAGGAGTTTGCTCTTTATCTGGGACAGGATGACAGTGCAGTTATTTTTAATCGGATTTGTGGGTCACGGGTCATTTCCCGAACAACAGCGTACTAATCTTTGCTTCCATGTGTGTAAACATGTGTCTGGTGCAGGGTCGGGAGGTGCGCTAACTGAGGGCGCAAAGGCAGCTGGACCTCCAACAGAGCAGCAACTCTCATTCCTGACATCTGCAACAACCTTCCTCATCTGATTCTAATTACCTTGTCTGTTTGCAGTTGTTTGCATCCAAGGTAGATTATCATCCTAAATGTGTTTGTGCTGGCAGTGATCTCTATCTGAGTCGCTGCAATAGGTATAATTGAGTTATCAGGTAGTAAACAATCCTGCTATGTGACTTCAGTGTGAAGCAAGATGTATCATCTGCAGTTTGCAGTACATAGATACTGTCATATCACAGCTGTGTATTCACATACATTATAATCCCAGATTTCCACAGCACCACCTCAGCGTTTGCTTTTGTTTAGAGTTTTCCCACTCTACGTTGTCACCATAAATCAGATGATTTATAATCTCAGCCTCACAGGATTCCAACTTTTTCCTTTTGATATTACTTCGCAAGACTGGCTTTAAGTGACTGCTCACTTTCTCGCCGAACAGCCAAACCGATGCCGCTTCTCACTGGCTCTGGATTTGAAAAAGTGAACGTCTGCAAAGAAGCAGTGACACATGATCTATGCTTGCACAGTACATCAATATAATGCAGTATTGCTTTCACGTTAGAGCTTACATCATAAAGAGGAAACTGCTGTTTCATGTGATACTCCACCCAGATCTTTTGAAAATTGACCGCTCAGCCTCTGGAGAACTGAAAGGAGGTGATAAAAAGTTGAAATTCACAATAGTTGCAAAAAGACAAAGTTTTGGACTTCATGGCCACTCCCACAGCATTTCTCCATCTGTATGCTCAGCATGTTGCAATACTCATATTCCCATGCAAAACCTGCACTGCAAACAGATCTCTGGGAGGCTCATTAGTGTGTGCTTTGGTTTGAGCATGTTAAAGTGCCCTGCGGATTTCTGCCGCCATTTTCCATGTATGTGGTGAAAGGGAACTATTTACAGGCCCCCTTTAATGCCCGCAGGGGGTTTGAGTTTGATGGTCAAAATACAAATTATGGGTGAAATCACTTTTTAAATTAATGCAGTCAAATGCTGGTTCACTGATCCCATATTTATCTAGTTCTAACGTACATAAAATAAAATATTTAAATGTAGTCTTTTTTTAGTTTGCATGACTTTTTTCACACAGTCCAAAAAGTTGCACATGATGCTTTTTTTTTGTTTTTCTTTCTTTTGTATAAATGCTCAATAGAAATACTGATGTTGGAAGGTAATGCTTTCATGTTTGTCTTCACTCTATATGATAAACTTTCACTTCCCTCAAACATTAGGCACCATATGACTAACTACTGTTTTAAAATGGCAAAATAATAAATTGTGTTAAAGCGATGTCCGCAGGAACAGCAATACTGAAAACTACTAGACACACTCACTACGATATTTATATTCCAAACGTTTGCCAAAAAATAAAGTAAAATAAAGTAAACAGTATCTAAACATTCCCAGTGCTTTAGAAGCAATGGCTTATGGGAATTATAAACTGCTAATTTTTTCACTTACCATAGCAGTTAGCTGTGCTGCAGTGGCATGATAACTCACAATATAAACAGTATCAATACCTTGAAATTTATATTAATGTTTTCTGCCCTTACATAAGTGAATAATAAGAGCATCAATTGAAATGTTGTGAAATTAATTCTTCTGATTATTTGATTTGGCTTATTTATGTGCTGTACCACCAACTTTCCTCTGCTGATTAAACTTCCTTTCACTGTTAAATCATTTAGTAGGTAAGCAAGAATAAAATGTATTGATTATTTTATCATGATGTTAACATATAATGAAACCAAATTGCATTTCTCTTGTCTGGCTGAATAAGTATCTAATACAGATAGGAGATCAAGAAGAACTTATGAAGGGAGCAACGCCGGTCATAACTGATGCCAAAGCAGCAGGAAGGTGTTCTTGGTGATCTGTGTGACTCCTTGCTTAGCTGTGTCTTTTAAACAGCCTGTGTCCAGCCCCAATTGTAGTCAGCTGCTGTAGAAAAGCAATGGGTGGCGATAATCCTCACCACTTTACCTCTTTGGGCTTGGCTCGGATATGCTCCACGGGGCCGGCATATTCATGTTCTGCACCAGAGCCGTTGCTTCATTGCCTGTAAAAAAGGATGTTAGATGCCAACACCACTAACATCTCAGTGAAAAACAAAAAATAAAACTGCAGTCTAACATACATTCACATTCAAAAAATGAGACTCATTTGTTAGATCAAAAATACCTTCGTTTATAACAACCCTTAAGCAGGATTTTAAAATACTTTTCATTAAGCCCACATTTCTGAATTAAGACTTTCTTTCTAACTTTCTGTGTAAACTACAGCTTGTTAATGCTAATGTAGTAAAATTAGAACGTCCATTTATTTCTCAGGAAATTAAAGAGGAGGATGAATTATTGCAACTCTAGAAACCAGGATTAATGTCAAGAAAATTATTCTAAACCTAAACAGAACATGTATTTGAAGCAAGTATTTGATGATTTGTTTTTGTTTACTTTTCTATTTAATTAATCAGTTGATTTAGTCAAAAATAAACCACAATAATGAAAACATATAACTGACTTACGATAGAGGTAGGATATGAATGTGTGCAATTATTATTAATTTCAAGAAACTCTAAAATTCTCTCAACTAAACAGTTGAGAGAATTTAAATCTTAGAGATATTAAAATATTGTGTGGAATACAAGAGTTGACTCATCTGACAGACTTCATGACTTTAATAAATAGTGGAGCAAATAATAACCCCAATCAAAGTAATTAGTGCTTCCTGGGGGCAAACAATGAGTCTTCTGAATATGATACAATCCAAACAGCACCAGAGCTGAATTTAGCAAATTAAGCACCAAGAGAGATGAGCGCAGATCTCTGGGAATTCTTTGTGCAAATATTTTGACTTCTGTTTTGAATGGGTTTTTCAGAAACCTGGCAGATAGCAGTCAGCAATGTGAACTTTGGATCTAATCTGTTCTTTGTGAGTTTTCCAGCCACCCGTCTGTAACCCGTATATGGAACGTTACACTTAATTTATAAAAGAAAGTTGTTTTTGAATATAATACATTTGGTGAATTTATTTGTGACCACAGTGCAGTTAGATTACCATTTTGTAATATGATTTTAGCATTGCAACAGACCTGATGTATTTTGGAATATGCAAATATAAGTAAGTGGGTGATGATTTTTTTTTTTCAGGTCATACAAGAAGATCTATAATCAGAGCGAAAGACATTTCTTACAGCAGATGGAAAGAGGCTTGTGGGGCTCTGTGAATAATCCTGTTGACTTTTGCTTGTGTAGCAGGGCAGCAGTTTCAAAGTCTTGGCATCAGTGGAAGTGGAGGATCAATTCTTTAGAGTTAAAGTGTGGCAGCACTCTGCTGCCCGTGCAAAGACGGTGATGATGCATGATCCCCCTGACCTTCACACTTCCTGCTGTGTTGTTTAGCAAGTTTACTTTTCAGACCTTCTAAGTGGCTTGGCAGGGTCTGCATTACTTAGTTGTTTTTTTTGGTTTGGAGGAACACAAAATAGATTCTTTCATAATTGAGTTGTGGACATTGTTGGAGCAAGTTTGTATAATTAAAGATTATATTGCCTTGGAGGAGAGAATTGTACCTAATAGTGCCAAAACTTTCTGTACTTCAACTGATACTTATTTTAATACATGTCAATTGCTTAATCAAAATATTATTAGTTTTAGTTATTTACTTTCCTTGCTGCTTTGTCTTCATCTCTTTTGTAGGAGAACCCATACTTGTGCAGTGACGAGTGTGATGCCTCCAACCCAGACCTGGCCCACCCTCCTCAGTTGATGCAGGACCGTGAACGCAACGGCCTAATCACCTATTGGCAGACAGTAACCTGGGGTCGACACCCAGAGCCCCTGCTGGCCAACATCACCATGTCTTGGAACAAGAGTCTGGAGCTCACAGATGATGTCCAGATCACATTTGAATATGGCCGTCCCACAATTATGGTTCTGGATAAGTCCATGGACAACGGGCGTTCCTGGCAACCCTACCAGTTCTATGCTGACGATTGCCAAGATGCCTTCAACATGCAGCCCAAACGAGTGCGCGAACTCTCGCCTACAAACCTCACACGGGTCATTTGCACTGAGCAGTACTCACGCTGGGTCGGCTCCAAGAACGACAAGAACGTGAAGTTCGAGGTGAGGGAGCGCTTTGCTGTGTTTGCAGGCCCCCGGCTGCAGAACATGGACAACCTGTACACCCGCATGGAAAGTATGAAGGGACTGAGGGACTTCTTTTCCTTCACCAACCTGAGGTTGAGGCTGCTGCGGCCTGCTCTTGGAGGCACCTATGTCCAGAGAGACAACCTGCTAAAGTACTTCTACGCAATCTCCAACATTGAGGTTCCTGCCAGGTGAGGAATAAATGTTTTCTTGCTTATGGTGCTTTGCTCTTCTGCTGACAGAGGTTTACACCTTTTATTAAGCAAAAGCTTACTATGTATGAAAAAAAACTGCAAAAATGTTTTAGGTATCTCAAAATAAAAATAAGTATTAATAAACAAGGAAGAAGGCAACGATGTTGCTGGTCATTTTGTCCCTATACCGTTTTGTACATTTGCAGTTCGGTCATAATTGGGAATAAAACACATAAATGTGTAAAATGATTGTTTCTATATGTGGGTACTAGCTTATATGATCTGTGTGGACATCAATAGGAACAGGCTGTAATATACAATTATTTTCAAAATTTTCTTTATTTAAAATTAAGTTGTCAGGTCTGCCAATTTTCAAAAGTATGCACTACCAATAAAGTTAAATTGAGACACAACAGTTTAAGTACATGGGCATGAAAAGGGTTGTTCAATGTTTAATAATGAAAGCAGGAAGAGATGAATGGAATTGTTTGGGTAGGAATTAGGGGCATGTTTTGGGAAAGGTTCAAACTGACCCAAAACCAGGCGAGATTTAAATCATTCATTCATTCATTCATTCATTCATTCATTCATTCATATCTGTCTTCAGGTATTATTAGTGACGGGTTCAGAAAAATTCAAAATATTTGAGTATTTATGTTCAGTTGAAATTTGTATTATTTCTGAATAAGCAAGTTTATAGAAGTCAAGTCAAGTCAGTCAAATCCATCTGATTTTATGCAACAGTATCTACTAAATTATAAAAGAGACGTTAAAGTTGCCAGTGGGATCTACAGCTTGAAGCAATATGATGTTAAAACTATTCAAACAAATAAAGAGAAAAAGTTTTTTTATTACAAAACATTACTTTGTTTGGGTGAAATTGAGTTTTTGGTTACCTGTTCTTATATTATTTAGAAGTTTTTTTTTGCGTTACAGACACACACACACACACACACACACACACACACACACACACACACACACACACACACACACACACAACATACTTGATTAAGGCGAGAAAGAGAGCTTATAAGGTTACACTGATGCAGATTTAGGGTCTGTTCAGACTCTTTTAGCACACTCTTTAAATAGTCCACTGAGAAATTTGTTGTTAGAGGTGCTTGAATCTCTTTTACAAACTAGACCAGCATTTTGTGTGGAATTCTCAGTTGTGAACATCTAAAAAGGCTGAACTTCTTTACCTAACATGCAACAACAGCACTGTAAAAATATGTGCCCTCAGAAGCAGAAGTCCTGCAGTGAAAGAGTCATTTCACAGATTTTTTTTGTCCCTGAAACTGATCTGAGTCATTAAAAATTTGGGATTTGTAGATATCAAGTCCCAGTCTGATACTTCATACAAAACAATGCATTTTAAATGCTTATTATCTGATTATCTGTAAGCATCCGTTTTTCTTGACACCAACAGATACTTTGTCCCAACCAGAGTTTCTGCAGTACAACCTCAATAACATCTCTTAGTTGGGAAAGCTGTTATCATGTTTTGATAATGCGTCACCAAAATAAGCAAAGATTTATTGATAAACTACAGCTTTATCATTAATTTCTGAAGGTCTGACCTCACACGTATAGCTAGTCTTTAATAAACTCTCATCTTTGTCCTGCAAAGTTTCGACTTTGCTAAAGTGTTAGGCTCACATTAGGATGCTTCATTCCTGTCTTGATATGACTTGTTGATTGTAATGTTTTCTACATCATAAACTAATGTTTAGCTTTGAAAATCCTAAAATGTAGTAATTAAAGTTTCAGCTCTTTTGGATAGCTTGGTTTTTCCAGGGACTTCTTTAACAATCATTTAAAAATATCTTTATCTGGACCCTGACCCACACATCTGCTGACAATGTTGTAAATGATGATTCCATTTTCACAGTTTATTTACAGAAGCAAAGATGGCCAGTGGGATTTGTAACTTTCACCAAACAGCAAAAACGTAATGTGGTTACCAGCCAGCTGTTAATCAGGGCTCTAACAGGGCTCAGGTTCTGTTCAGTCCAGACACTGGGAGAAAAACTCAAAATGGCAGGTTGTGTTGTGTGATTTCTGAACAACATGGCATTCAAGAACAACAAACTGTTAATGTCTCACATGACTATTACACTTGGGCTGTTCTAAAAGCCGTTTAGTTCTTTAATAATTAGGCCCGAGCAGGAAAACTGCAAGGGCCTATTGTAATTGCAGGAATTCTTATTCTTTCTTTCTTTCTTTCTTTCTTTCTTTCTTTCTTTCTTTCTTTCTTTCTTTCGGGGACTTTTGGCGGGACTTTGCCACTCCCCAAAACGCACACGCTTTTACCCAAAAACAGTCGTACAGATATGAAATTCGGCACAATGCTAGACCTCCTGAAAACAAGAAAAAAAGTCTCTTGGGGGTATGCCCTAAATGCACAGGAAGTCGGCCATTTTGGGTCAAAGGCCGATTTTTGCCCGTTTTTCACTTTTACTCACCTCGAACTTTAACGAACTCCTCCTAGGGATTTTGAACTATCGGGTTCATATTTGGTCAACATGCAGTTAAGGCATGGGGGATTAAAAGTTATCAAAATCGTGAATTTTTGGGCATGTTTAGGGGGCGTGGCCGGGACACAAACTTGCGCTCAAAGTGAAAAATTGCAATAACTTTCCCAAAAAAAGTACAAATCACACCAAAGTTGGCATGAAGGAGGACATTCGGGTTCCCGACAATCCTATGGGATCATATGCTGACTTCATCAAAGCCACGCCCCCTCAGAACCGGAAGTCACTTTTTTCACTTGGAAAGGTGCCTCTCTGACCCTCTTGACCCAATCAACTTGAAAGTGTGTCACAAGACAGATAACTAGTGGGTCTAACTACGTTTGAAGCACAGTAACTTTTTATAAAAGGGCGTGGCCGTGCTGGCGCGGCGAAGTTGGACGTCACGCCATGGCCATACGTTTGGCTTTAATTTTCACA
>JAHUTJ010025448.1:0-13619 GCA_036250325.1 Characodon lateralis | reverse complement strand
AGTCTATACAAATGCTCAGGACTACATGTCTTCTTTGTTTATATAAAAGCAGATTCCACCTTCTCTCTTTTTCCCCAACAGCTCTGTGCTGTGGTTTGCTTGAAACAGCTGGAAGCCTGGCATCAGCAGTGCGCTGTCCGGGGTGTGTTTACCGAGCCAGGTTTACCGAGCCAGAGTGCGGAAGTCTTGGGTTTTCAGAGTTAAGGAGCAGCATTTTGTCCATTTTGTTAGCTTGGGAGCCATTAGCCAGGTGAATTGAATGCAAGGGTGTGCAGAGTGCCTGTTGCCGAAGCTTTATGGCCACACCTGCCCTTTTAACCTTGCCTGCATCCCACGTAAATCCCATAAAGAGCCAATGTCAAACCGAGATCTCAGTGAAGTTGGGGTTGATGACATTTGAGTATAAATGCTGACTGATGGTTAGGAGTTCCTCTATAGTGAAAGTAACCAGAGAATGGTGGCAGAGAGCAGAAAACACACTGAGACACGGAGAGTATCAAGGCTGCCCGACCAAACTAACTTATCAGGGAAGTCGGGTCTCCTGTGGAGATTGCAGAACCATCCAGTAGGTCAGTCTCCATCCAGTTGCCATGTCTGGAGAAAAACAGGTGGGACTCATCACCTGGGTAACATCATCCCTGCTGTGAAGCACGGTGGTGGCCCTGCCATGCTGTGTAGATGTTTATCTCTCAATCTAGGTGTACCACGTTTCTGGAGATGTAGCCTAGAAGACTTCAGGCTCCCATTGCTGACTGTTGATACTTGCATCGCTTCATTGTTTTTTCTGTTCTTTTAATAAATTAGCACAAAAAAAACTTTTTAAGTTGGCATTATGGGCTCTGGTTTGACTTCGTGTAACCTTAGTCCACATCTCTTAAAGACAGAAAAGTGAAAAAACAGTTTGCTTCTGTCCAAACAACATTGAACCAGCATCTGTTAGGAAAAAAAAGAAAATAGAGACCCATTTTCCTGACTTTCAAGGAAATTTATTTTCCCACATATTTGTGATCAAATTCTCTCCTGTGTAAACTGTTAGGGTTTAGTTGTAATGTTCATAGAGCATAAAACAAATGCAGCATATTATGAGCCCCTGAATATGACCTGGATAATTATGGCTACTGCTGTTTTTGTTCCTAACGTGCTAATCTAACCTGTTTCTGGTTCTCACTGCAGGGTTTTTTAGGGGACGTTGTCAAGCTTCTGTTCAGAGACATGATAAAGTCAAACAAGAACAGCAGAAATCCTCCTTAACACAAAACAGTCACAGTCACTCATGTTCATCTTTATTTATAAGTTTTTAACATTATTTCCTCTCAACGTGGCTACTTTTCCGAAGTTTAGAAATGTGATAACAGCAAATTCTTCTACTTTGCTAAGGTTGGAGCAGAGGTTCAGGATGTTCTGCGTGTTTCAGCTTATTGTATCGTCACGTAGGAGCATATTTGCTGTGTTTTAAAACTTATCAACAGTATCTGCTGTGCAGCTGCAATCTTTTGTACTCACCTATTTCCTTGACGCCTGAGAACATATTTCTCATTCCTCTCTCCCCGTCTCTAATGTTACCAGAGAAACAGCGAGTTGTCCAACGAGCTGGTGGTGGAGGCCGAAGACTCTGCCCCGATGAGCCAGGTGAGCTCCCCCAACCAGATGGACGCCATCGAGGAGCTTCAGGAGGAAGAGGAGGCGGAGCAGGAATGAGCTTCGACGACATAGGAAGAGGACCTCGAGCTGGAAGGTCTACTGAAAATGGGGACGGCTCGTTGTCCCGAGTCGTAGACTGGAAAAGAGTTTGGGTCCGGAGGTCCTCGACCTGCACACTATCGAAACGCACATTGTAAAGAAAGCCATGCACCTCCAGTCCATCATTGTAAATACAGTCTTTAGTTAGCCCTGTCCCTCTAGCTGGGTGTGTATCCTTTCTCATGTTTTCACTGGTGAACAAGGGAAACAGGAGACCTCTTCCTCCTCAGCAGCGGGAACGACAAGCCGAGTGGTTGTGGACTTGCCAAAAAAAAAGAACAAAACTGAAGCTGAATATTTAATGTTTATCAAAGATTAGGCAGCCAGACCTCGGTTGGATTCAAACGCAGACACAATGCGGAAGTTGTTGGGTTGTGCAATCGTATTTTACATACAACAGTGCAGAGATTCTTGTTTTTGATGAATGGTGTACATTTAAATGCTGCAAAGGGGTCAGGAATCCCTCATCAAACCACTGCGTGTTAAAGAATACAGTTCTGATGTTTTCATTTCAGTGGAGTCTGAGAGTCGGACCCGCTTCTTGTTTTTGCCAAGCCTTTTTCCTGCTAGGATTCAGACTGTCGTATGTACTGTATATACTGTATAGGCATTCTTATTTGCAAATAAATCGCTTTATTATTAAACTTTTCTCTTGTCTTGTCTTTATATACCAGTGTTTACTCCACATGATAAAACCTCACTGATGACTGGTTGGAGAAAAAGCACAGTTGTGGCAAAATTCTGGTTGGAAACTTATCAGAACTGGTAGATCTTTTTAATTGATTGGTTTCCTGGCATAAATCCAGCTTTTAAGCACAATCCATACATTTTAAATGGGGTTAAAGTCTGGACTTTTCAAACGTTTGGCATCAGCCTGCTCTATCCATCCCTAATCCAGTTTGGACCTATTTGTTTCCAAGTTTCAGCCATCTGACCCTCAGATGAAATCTGGAGTAACGTTTTTACGGTCAGACCAGACAAATCTGAGCTGTTCAGTAACGATGACAAGGAAGAATATTTGGACCAATGACTGTTAAACATGGTGGTGACAACATCATGGTGTGGGGCTGTTACACTGTCACTGACATCGGTGCTTTGCACAAAGAGGATGGGATAATGGAGGAGGACCATCACTTTCACCTCAAATCCACAGCTAGTTGCTTGGAATGTGGACAGATCTGTTTCCTCCAACAGGACCATGATCCCAAACGTACACAAAATGGTTTTATTAATGGATGTTAATATCAAGCTCCTTTACCTCTATTAAAACTTGATTGACTAAGCCTAAACGCCAGTCTATGCTAAGAAAACAAAATTTACGTGAAATCTACCAAGAATATACATGAACCCCATTGATGTCTACAAAATGATTAGGATTCAGGTGCAACTTGCTAAGGAGCCTGGAAAACGAGTCCATTTAAACTGACCATGCCGGTACATGCCTTGAGCCCATATCACCCACTTGTTTCATCACCTTGGAGTGTTATCAGTTTGCTTACATAGTTTTGATGACAGAACCAGCTGGGCACCCAGAAGGAATGAAGGAAGTGCCATCTCACTGCAAACTGAACCATTTATACACACCCGGCATCGGTCTGCATGTTCACCAAATAATATCAAAATCAGACCAATCCTACTGGGTGCTAACATTGTTCCATCACATATCCTTTGATCCACTTAAATAAAACCCAGTGAACCAGTTTCCTCCAGAAGTTCCCTAATCAGTAAATTTAATCCACCTGCGTGTAATTTAATAAGGTAATCTGGAGGAGTTTAAAGCAGGGTTAGGTTCTGAAACCTTTTCCCAAGCTTTGAATGTCTCGCAGAGATCCGTTCATCTGAACACGGAAACAGTCTGGCACAAACGCAAACCTACCAGGACACGGCTGTCCACCTAAACTGACAGGCCAGGCATTGAGACCATAGACCTATGAAGGAACCAAGATACCCATGGAAACTCTGGAGGAGCTGCAGAGACCCACAGCTCAGGAGAAAGGTCCTGATGATCAGACGACTGTTCGTTCTTCCCTCCAAAAGTCTGTCCTTCATGGGCAAGAAAAACAAACATTGCTTTTTTCATGTTTGTTTCACAGACCCAAAATAGAAACCCATACTGAACACCCCCTCGAAAACACAATCTCTACCACGAAGCATGATGGTGGCAGAATCATGCTGTGGGGATGTAGGAAGACGGATGGAGCAAAATGCAGGAGAATCCTGTAGGAAATCTCAGCAACAGTAGAACCGTTTAGATCAACATGCATTCATCAAATCTAACGGAGAATCAAGCAAGACTTGAAAACTGACGTTCACAGAAGGTCTCCGCCCAATCCGACGCTGAGCTATTTTGCAAAGAAAAAAAGGTTTAGTCACTAGATGTTCAAAGCTGGTTCCTCACATAAAACCTTCCCAGCAGAGCAGTTTGTTTTGTAATGTGACGCGGAAAAGCTAAGGGGTATGAAAACTTTTGCAAGTCACTGTATTGTGAATGTTAAACCTCTGAAGCGAGTCCACATCGACAGAAATCATTGAAACAGTCCAAAACTTTTCCAAAATGTTCCGTTTATTTCAATGCCGATACAAACTGACTGTGCAAGATCACTCCTGCAAATGGCATAATAAATCTGACAAGTTACAGACTCTGTACCACGAATGACCAACAGCATTCGTTCACATTGTGCATCATTTCTAAGGCAACATGGAGGACCAAGCGAGCCTTTTTTTTTTTTTTTACTACACCCTGTGGCTGGTGGTTGAAGCATGTGCCAGTTTTAATTAGTATTATTTTTGCAGAAACGTTTTTTTTTTCCTCCCTTCTGAACAGCTTGGTTAAAGGCAACATGTTACTCACTGAGTTTGACACGCACAAAACATACAACAGTTACAAATCACGCCTCTGACACAGAGGCTGCCATTAATCCTCCGAGTCATCTGATCATCATCTGCCATAAGCTCCTGTTCAACCCGATAAATCAGCAAAACCCTTCATAGATTAATTCAGTCCTCGTAAGTACAACCTTCACAGCAAATTAAAATACTCCCCATCATCAGAACAATAAATAAACCAAAGATCCAGTGTAAACATATTTTCTGTATTTGTCTCTCTTAGCTGTCTGACCGCTAGGAAACGGTTCTGGATCCAACTGAGATGATCCTAGAAATTAGATATGTACAAATACCAAGGTAGAAAAAAAACTTCTTAAAGTACAGTGCATACAAGATTGTTTGAAAAAAAAAAAACAAAACAAAAAAAAAAACATCTTGTACAAGGTCTCAAATCACTATATTCTCAGCAGGAGGTGGTTACATTTTGGGATATATGCTTCAGTGAGAGGAGGCAGTTGGCTCAGATGAATGAGAAGAAAGAAAGCCTTAACCAGGGTTCCTGTTTGGTGTGGAAAAGGATGGACTGGGAAGTAACTATTTCCAGGTCAGGATAAGTACGGAAAACAAACATTATTTCCAGACTTTATTCCCCATCTGCATTATCCAGTCACACATTTTTCCATCCATCCACCCGCCCTGTAAGCTTCATATTTGAAAGCCTGAATCTCTGTAGAAACATCTGCAGTAAATTTATAGTAAAGTTTTGCATTTTTACTTTAGAAATTATTCTTAAAGAAACCCGAAGTGATAAAATCAACACATTTTCACCTCAGAACATCACTTATCTTCTATTAACTTGTAAGAACCACAAACAAGAAAGATTTCCCTGCCCATATTACGTATGAAACTAATCAATACAAACATTGTTTTACTGCAGGACTAAAATATTCTCCTGCCTTACATTCATGAATTATTGTAACTAAACACAACTGTGATCCAGGTGACTTTCCTTGTTTTTTTTTTTTCTAGCATTACACTAGAAGAAAAAAAAGCTTTATGGCACAGAAAAAATTAAATATGGCAAATATGACAGGAATGTTACGATGGCACTAATATGAAATAAGAACTAAATGACTTTATGTTCATTACTTACTTCAGAAGAGGTCATCGGTTCTCTTTTTGAACCGATGACCTCTAACAGCCAACAAGCAAACCTATACAGAGGAGAATCTGCGGCGTTTCGGGCGTAAGCCAAGAAGCATATATCCCAGTATTACACCTGGAGTTGGCATAAACGTGTCACTCTGATTGACCTGAGGGGCGTTTGTACGGCAGGAGGTCTTCCTGCAGCGTTAATCAGCTGGAGGTGAGCTCCTCGCTGGGCTCCGCAGGTTCTGTGACCGGCACGTTGTAGTGGCGGTCGTCTTCCGTGACGAGGCACACGGACGGCCAGTCGTCCCGGTGGTCGTCCGGGTAGAAGGTGACGAACTCCTCCGTGTCGGCCTTGTACAGTCTGTAAACCTGAATGGTGTGCTGCAGGGCGTAGCCGAGCAGGAACATCTCCACCTGCAAATAAAACAAAAAGAACTGATAGTTGCACAGCTTTGAAAGCAGCAGCAAGTTTAATCAGATACTTAAGCCCACAGAAATTAGTGGGTGGAGTGGGTGGAGAGCAAATATTATCAACGGCTCAAAAACAGCTGAAGTTTTACTGATCACGGTTTAAAAAAATCCTCCTCCTGTTCTAACACAGCCATAAATGCTGCTTTTGTTTGTAGCTCAGGTTTTATTCAAATTTATTCAAAATCCCAGGATCTGTCGTTTGTTGTTGAATACACCCCCCCAACAAAAACAGAAGCGCTCTGTCTGTGTGTTCTACCTGCTCCAGCCCGGCGCTGAGGCCCACATGCCTGAGGTGGTTGGACAGGAAGGAGCGCGGACAGCCGGACGAGTCCCGGGCAAACAGCAGCCAGCAGAAGAGAGGGACATCTTTGCCCACCTGCATGCGGTCGTGCAGCTCCGACGCTCTGCCCAGCATCAGCAGCTTCAGCGCCTCCAGCATCCCGAGCTCCTCCTCTTCGCCCTGGAAAAGCCGCTCGCAGAGGTTCTGGCGCTCCGCAGCGCCGGGACAGTCCGCAGCTGCCTGCCACTGAACACAAAGCAGAGAAATGAAGTCGCCTTGCAGACAGTTAGATAAATTAACCTTCATTTCATTTTTTATTTGTCAAACTAGTCATTCTCTTACCTTTACATTAAAGCAAGATTACCTGGTCAGTGTTTTAATTTATTTATTCACTTAGTCATTTCTATATATTGTAAAACAGAGAAATAATCTCCTGATTTTTTAATTCCCTATGTTTCTCTCCCTCCAATTAAACCTTATTTAAAATTATTTATTCATATATTAAAATAGAGAAATAAACTTCCTTATGTTTTAAACATTACTTTATTTAATAAATTGTCTTACTTATTCACATTAAAAATAGGTAATTAGCCTTTAAAGGTATTCTTTAAATTAATATATGTATTAATCTTTAACTTTTCACTACTTATCATTTAATGTATTTATTTAAAACACATTTAAAACATGTATTTACTTATTTATTTTTCAAAATAAATGTCTAAACATTTTTATTATTACAAAATGTATTTAATTATTATGTTTATAAATTTAGAGAAAGAGATGATGTTTGTCTTGCAGAGAAAATAGAAAATACAAATTACCACAACTTCTTTTTCGCCCGTGATGTATGGAGGGCCAAAAGGGCCAAAATAAAATGAATAAATATCATGAAATAAATAAATGTCCCATTAAATATTTAAATATACCATTCGTTTATTTAATATATCATTAAATATACTATTGAATTCTAAAATGAACAATTAAATAATTCAATGTTCCATTAAATAATTAAATATAGCTTTTAAATGATATTTAATGGGACATTTAATTATTCAATTATGCATTTCAGAATTCAATAGTATATTTAATTATTTAATGGGACATTTATTTATATTATGATGTATTTATCAATTTTGTTGCCTTTGGCTCTCCATTTAAATGTAGATTACTATGATGTTTATTGGGCAATAAAAACAAATCAGTTTCTCATAATAATCAAAGTAACACAGCAGTGGTTCACTTTTGATATGAAGCAGAAATGAGGACATGATCAAGTTCTTAAAAGCTTGAATGTGGGAGGTTTGTTGCAGCTGCAGACTCCAGTAAAATACGGGTTTAATATTGAGACTGAATAAAGATTTGAAACTGTTTAGGGTCGCACCACAACATTAAAAGTCAGTTGAACCTGGAAGGTCTTTGCAGGTTCCTGGAGAGTTCCTCTGGGGTGTATCAATACCAGAGTGCTGGATTTATTCTTGTGATGTCAGCACGTCTGGGTCTGGTATTAGCAGTGGTGGGTTATCCATGATCTGTGGGCTGCACCACCAGAATGGATTTGTCTGAGACTCTGAAGCAGGACTGGCTTCACTGGATCCATCCCAAGTCTACAACCCTACCACGCCCACACTGAGCGGTTGTTAATTTACTGTAACGCCTTTGTCCCATTGATTTACACGCTGTGTCCCGACCACAATAATCTCCCTAGACAAGCGAAACACGTTATCTCCATGACTATACAATACCATGCTCAGGCCGCTTGCAGGTACAGTTCAGAACTCCCCGTGGAAAAGGGCTCCAAGATGGGAAGAAATTCACACACACCTCCAAATTGCACATAGGCTGGTTACTGGGAGATGAAAGGAAATAAGGAGTTTTTCCACACCGGCAGTTTAAATGTAAAATGTATCTGTTAGGCTCCCAAAATGAAACCCACATTACACTTAGTGATGAGCGTGAATGAGCAAGAGAAAATAAGAAGGCACAAGCAGCAGCTCATGAGGTTGCAATGAATCAATAAAAAAATAAATAAATTAGTGGCGTTTCCTCCTCCAAAGTAAGGCTGAAACTGATGGTGGAAGTGCAGATGTGATATGTGGCTGCAATATCAAGGTAGGAAGGCACGGAAAGAAGCAGTAAAACACCAGACAGAGTCACAATGACCTGAAATCAGGTGATCCAAATCAGCCGCAACGCAGAAATGGTAGAACAGACATGGAAGCGCTGGAGAGGGTCTTAATCTAGTGTGGAGGAAGTCTTAAATGAAAAAACGGTCTTAGAAAGTGTTGAATATGAAGATAAATTGTAAAGTTTCTGAACAAAACGAGATGTGATTCTTATAAAATACCTGCTCACTCTAAACTAAAATACACAAATCATAATTGTAAACATTCAAGTTAGGATATAACAACTAATACAGCCAAAAATATTTTCATTTTATAGGCAGCTGAGTGAAAATAAATATCAATCTGGGAATATTCGTCTTTAATTTGCAAACTGACTGAGTTTCTCTCGTTCTGCAAGCATAGAGGTAAAACCAGAACAGCTGAATCTGTGCTCCTGTGCTGCCGCATTAAATTCTTAGACATCAGGTGAAGAAACGACCGTTTCATCGGATGTCTTTATATAACAGCACATCCTTTAGCTTCAATCAACAATGTTTAATTTACTGAAACCGGGTTGTTCATTTCTCCCCTTCAGATAGGGTGAGTCGAGCTTATATAACAGAGGGGTGACTTTGAAACTAGCTTGAAAATACCTTCAGAGGTCATCATTAGGTTGATCTGTTCAAACCCGGTCCTTGTGGATCCATCTTTTCTTTCTATTTCTTCAAGAAGTACCAAAATAGAACAGAAAACCCTGTAAGGAGCAGCCTCCCTTTAACATGTGGCAGCAATCAAACCAAAGCTCTGTGGATAATTATTAGCACCCTGGTTTCTATGGTGGACTTGAAAATAGCCCAGGGGTTTACTGGTGTCTCTTTCTGAGCTGATTTGCAGCCAGTACCGTGTTTCGGAGCAGCTCCATGTAGCCCTTCAGTCGCTCAGAGGGATTTTCGGTGCAATCTCCGTGCACCCGCAGTCCAGGAAATTGCCAATGACTTATCAGCCCTTCTTGGGCCTCCAGTTGCTTTGGCAGCTGTAGACAAAAAGCATAAAAAGTTAAAAATGTCAATTTTCTGTGGCGTAAAATCTGTCGTTTGTGAAAACGTTTTAGTTTTAAAACAAACAAACAAACAAAAAAAAGTCCATGATATCGATACAAAGGTTGCAGGGTGATTTATTCAGCATTATGTCTTTGCATTATTCTGTCAAGTACATCCTGGATGGCATCCAGACAGGATGGATCACGTTGTGGGGGTGCTTGGATGCAGGAAGGACTGGTGCACTTCACAATTTATATGTATGGTATCACGAGGAAAGATTGTGTGGAAATATTGAAACATCTCAAAACATTAGCCAGGGAGGCTGGGTTTGAACACAAACGGATCTACCAAACTGTTGAAGACCCTCAGCATACCACCAGATTTGGTAAAAAAATGTCTTAAAGACAGCAATGTGTGGAAACATCTGCTGAAAATATGTGGGGGAGCACAAAGGAATGGGCCACATTTTTAGCAAACTACTGCGAGAACCTGTGGAAGGATACCCAAAAATTTGTTCCAAGTCATACAGTTTGAAAAGGTAGTTCTACCAAATATTGGGGAAATGAATGCAACCTTCTAAACTTGATGAATGTAAACATTTACCATTAAAACAGTGTCCTCTTGCAGCCACTGAGGCACCTGGTTGCTCTGGGACAACACCTGGAACAAGGTGGCTCTGAGGGCGCAGTAGTTGTCCCCTCTGACTCTCCTCAAGTGGCTGAACTTCGCAGACATCTCTTTGTAGCCCTGCAGCAAAACCACAGGAAGCCCCTCGGACGTTCACGCTGCAGACAAAACCAGCTGTCTAGAAACTGAAATGCTTCCTCCAAAAGGCACCAACCTTTCTGATGAGAGCACTTTTGGTAGTATTTCCTTTCCACTCCCTTTCGCTGTAAGACAGGATGGCCACAGCTGGAGACAAACTGCAATTGTCCTGCGCCTTTAGAACTGGGAGGACACCACATTTCACATCAAATGTCACGTGGGGACTTTATTTTGGCATTTCTGCACCAATCTGAGGCATAAAAGGCAAAGCAAAAACTGAGAAAAGTTACTTTCTGACGGTTTATCACTTAGTGATGCAGACAGCTCCTCTTCTCCTCTGTACAAATCTTCCTCACTAAAGAGAAACAGGTACTTAGTCATTTTAACAGTCGATTAAAGCAAAATAGAAAACAAAAAATACTCATAGTTGGAGTTGTTCTAACACATGTGGTAGGAAGGTGTTATCTCTGCAGCCGTTGCTGTAGAGCACAGAGTATAAATTAAATGCTAAAAATAAACTGCACCAAACTAACCAGTAAGGCCAGCTCCTTTAGGAAATTAGTGACAAGTGAGGAGAAACAGAATATTTTAAAATCAAATATAAAACATAAAAAAAACAACGTATATTAATGGCAACACATTTTCAGAAGCTTCCGTCCTGCCCTCTGCCTTATATCCATGAGCTTTTCCACATTTTCTCATATTTCAACCAACAACTTCATCATATTTCACTGGGATCTTACATGCTAGACCAACACAAAGTAGTGAATAATTGTGAAGCAGAAGGGAAATTAAAAAACAAATTACAGATAAAAATCTGAATAGCACTGTGTTTAGCACCCTTTTATTGTGATACCCCTTGAAAAATACATGTAATCTCAGCATGAATGTTCTGTGAAGGCCTCAAGAGGTTTGCTAGAGAGCAATAGTGAAGAAACAGCATCATGAAGACCAAGGAACACAGCAGACAGGGAGAAAAATCTGGAGGAGATTAAAAAGGGTTAGGATACAAAACAATATCTCAAAACTTTGAACATCTATTAGAGAGTATTTCATCCATCATCTGAACATGGGAAGAATATGAAGCAACAGCAAAACTACCAAAAAAGGGTCGTCCACCTAAACAAACAGGCAACTCTGGAGAAGCTGCAGAGATTACCAGCTCAGGTGGGAGAATCTGTACACGGATCTGGCCAGATCCAAAGAGTATTGCCCTTTGTGGTGGTTTAGCGGGCGAGGGACCCAGGTTAAAATCCTGGTTGGGTCAATGTGCAAGTTGTAGTGTCTTGCAGTGACCCCTGAATAAGGGAGAAGGTGAAAAGGACTGATCAGGCCATTTTTGTTAAAAGCCATAAAAAGTCTTAATAGAGGATAACCTGCTAAATAAAGTACTTTGAGTGTGGAGGAAAACTAACACAGGAACAACACCCTGAAAACATCACCGCCTTGGATGAAACATGGTGGCAGCCGACCTAAATCAAATGGAGAATCCGTGGCAAGCCTTGGAAATGACTGTTCACAGATGCCCTCCATCCAATCTGACTGAGCTTACGTCATTTTGCAAGAAAGAACGGGCGAGAATTTCAGTTTCTAGCTGTGAAACGTCGTTAGAGACAGACACCACTAGACTTGCAGCTGTACTTACAGCTAGCTAAAATGTGACTCCACAACGCATTGCTCTGGGGGGGCAGAATACAAATGCATAAAATACTTTTCAGATTTTGTTTTTTGTGCCAAAAAACCCCCCCAAAAAACGTGTATAATTTTCTTTCCAGTACTTTGTGTCGGTCTATAAAATACACTGAAGTTTGAGGTTTTAACGTGACTAAGCGTGGAAAAGGTCAATCTGAATACTGTGCATATGCCACTGTATACGCACTATTGCCTCCACTAACCTAAACTTTAGTTGCTCTAAACACTAAATATAATGCTGAATCCAGTTCGGACTCAAAAAGTATATGATCTTCACAGACCTGTCATCCTGAGCTCCTTCCTCTTCTGCAGCAGGTTTATCATTGGCCTTTATGCATGAATGCTCTTCTATTGCAGGCTTCTCTTGGATGTCTGTCGGTTTCTCAACTTGAGGAGCTTCTGTCACGGTTAAAGCAGGCTCCACCTTCTCCTGCTTCTTTCCACTGTCATCCTTCTCTTCAGGAGCATTTTTGACAGTTTCCTCCACAATGTCCTCTGCAGGACTTGAACCCTCAGGATTTGTCTTTTCTTCCTGATCCGGCTTTAAGCTGCAGAGAGAATCCCCATTTTCTAGTCTGTATGATATGCACCGTAACTATAGATATTTTAAACTAAGATATAGGAGCAACATAACAGCATGTAGTTTTCCTGCAAATGCAGCAAGAAAAAAAGTCTGACAGCATAAGTGGTTTCTTGCTCCCTCTAGTGGCCACAAAAACGATAAAAAAAAAAAAAAAAAGCGCTCAGTTTCTGTAAACATATCTCTTGTTTTCATAAAACAAAGCATGAACCTGCTGACCTGTCCTTGGCCTCTGCTGCAGATCCGACCTCTGGCTTCTTGTCTGCGCTGACGTGGTCCGTTTTCTCCTGGACGTGGCCGGGTTCTGTGGGATCCGATCCAGAAGAAGGAGGCTGAGAGATAACATGGCTTTTTGTGTCTGAATCCACAGAACTGCACAGAGAAAGACAAACATTTCTGCAATCTGTGCTGTGAATGGATTTGACTAAATATCAGGTGAAACTACTCTACTCATAGTAGACTAGTTTGTAGAAGTATTTATACCCGTTGAATTACTGTCTTATAGAATTTCCCAAATATGTCTACAGATCGTTATGGATGTATGATTCTGTGGCCTTTTCTAATCATCTCTTTGCTGCCCTAATTAAATATATCTGCCCTTGTTGCTTATCTGCCGCACCGCTCACTGCTACAGCTTACACAACATAACTGTTGACATCACATAAGATGCAACACATAGTCAAAGATAAACTGATACAAGAAGATGACACCCTTTAGGAGGGTTAAGAACAGGCATCAGAATCAGAATCAGCTTTATTGCCAAGTTTGTACATAAAAACAAGGAATTTGACTCCGGTACACTTTGCTCTTTTGTTCTGTTTTTGCATTACAGGATATACAAATTTACAATATACACATATATAATAAAAAGGTGCATTTGCAACATCTGTATGCTGTTGTTTTGTACTCTATTGAATGTTCATCAGAGAAACAGCCTGGGGGAAGAAACTGTCTCTGTGGCGGCTGGTTTT
>JAHUTJ010025447.1:0-25843 GCA_036250325.1 Characodon lateralis | reverse complement strand
GAAGCTATGGACTGGCCCGCCCGTTCCCCAGACCTGAATCCGATTGAGCACATCTGGGACATCATGTCTCGCTCCATCCACCAAAGTCACGTTGCACCACAGACTGTCCAGGAGTTCGGCGGATGCTTTAGTCCAGGTTTGGGAGGAGATCCCTCAGGAGACCATCGCCGTCTCATCAGGAGCATGCCCAGGCATTGTGGGGAGGTCATACAGGCACGTGGAGGCCACACACAATACTGAGCCTCATTTTGACTTGTTTTAAGGACATTACATCAAAGTTCAGCCTGTAGTGTGTTTTTCCACTTTAATTTTGTGTGTGACTCCAAATCCAGGCCTCCATTGGTTAAGAAATTTGACTTCCATTGATAATTTTTGTGTGATTTTGTGGTCATCATTTTCAACTTTGTACAGAACAAAGTATTCAATGAGAATATTTCATTCATTCAGATCTAGGATGTGTTATTTGAGTGTTCCCTTTATTTTTTTGATACAGAGAGAGAGAAAGAGAGAGAGAGAGAGAAAAATAAGTATTTGAACACCCTGCAACTTTGCAAGTTCTCCAACTTAGAAATCATGGAAGGGTCTGAAACTTTCATCTTGCAAGTCCACTGTGAGAGACATAATCTAAAGAAAAAAACAATGATTTTTATTAAAAACTCCGAACACGTCGGAGCACGTTTGAAATTAAGCGATGTCTTGATAAATCAAGCAGATTTTTCACATCTACATAGTTATATTCCCGCACTAAGAACATTGTAAAAGTTCATTTGTGTCACAGAAAAAGGGAAATTTTTCACAGTTTACTCACAGCTTTTGCCACTGTGGTCCGCCATGGCTGCCCCTTCTTGACGAAACCGCTTCGACCTGCAATGAATCATGGGAAAAAATGGATACTCACAACGCATCCTTCAAATCGGGCAGAAGAAGGACACATTTGTCCGCCGCATTTGACAGACCTTCCGCGCCGCGCTGTGACGTAATCAGTCCACAAGTACGGACTTGGAAGGATCCATCCCCTGAATTGGGACACACCCTCGGCCTACACATGGATCCTCCTCCTTCCTGTTTATTGACCAATAGTAGAGGAGCTGGAGAGAAGAAGGCAGCCCTCCTCATTTGCATAATGAAGCGGAAATGCATACGGTAAAGAAAAAAGAGAGACGAGGAAATGTCAAAACAACAAAGGCATGTGTAAGGAAAAGGAAAAAGAAAACATTTACATTTCTTGATGAAAACGCATGTTTAAGGAAAAGGAAAAACAAAACGTTTACATTTCTTGATGAAAACGCATGTGTAAGGAAAAGGAAAAACAATATATACATATATTGCTGCTTTTATTTTTAATTTTGTCAGGATCGGTCCTCCATAAAGAAAACCATAACAAGTAATAGAAAAGAAACCACTAAAGGAACTAGGAGCGAAGGGAGAGAAAACAACAAACACTAGGAGGCAGGAAATAAACAAACAACCATGACTACAAAACTAAACTAAACTACACATAAAACCACAACAAAGTCCAAAGATGTCGCCTCACGACAGTAGTGTTACAACCACAAACTTAAATGCATTTTATTGGGATTTTGTGCAGTAGACCAACACGAAGAGGTGCATAATTGTGAATTGGAAGAAAAATTACACACTATTGTCAACATTTCTTAAAAGTGAAAATTGGAAAAGTGTAATAGATGATTATATGAGTCATAGCAAGAACCACATCATAAAGAATTTTTCTTCAGGACATCTCCACTTTTCATCTTCACTTAGGCCCTGGATTGACACCATCTCTTTCTTTTGACTTTTTCTTTCCTTTGTCCTAAAATGAGCATTTAACTGCCCTGCACTAGCAAAAACACTCTTTTTTGCAGAAAACGCTACAGATTTTCTGTAGTCACTAGTGGAGTTTTGTCTTTAGTCTTTTGGAGCATTAACTGTAAAAAAAATTCAAGTCGAATATCCCCGACATTCTCCAAGCATTCTCAGGTGTTAAAGGGGAAAAACATCTTCACAAACACCAGTCCACACTCTTTTACTTTGACCTTTTAGTATCTCCCATTAGCACAGCTCACACCTGGCACTGGCTGGAGTTTCATGTGATCTTTTTACAAGTAGGACAGTTCTTTGGAATAATGACACATTTTACCCTTTTACGACCAACACTGACCCTCTGTTAATTTAAAAGCCAACATCTATCTTAAAACCGCTTTAAAGGTTAATGTCTCCCTGATTCATGAGAGAACAAATAAAAATTTTGGTTAAACCTAGATAGGTAATTAGAGCTGCACTAGCTTTAGATTTGGTTGTATCTCTCAGTTTGTCTACAGCCTTGTAGTGATGCATGGATTTAAAACCAGAGTGATTCAGACCACCATGGATCTCCCTTGTATTTTGTGGCACATGAAGACATGTAGCCTTAAGTAAATAATGCCCAAACATCACCTCTGTACACTTTAGAAATTGGGTTTATTATTTATTTGGTAGGGACAGATACAATAAACATAGATCATTATATGCAAAATATTCTGATGCCTGTATCATAGTGCTTATAGCCATAGCTAATTCGCAGCACTTGTCCCTTGAAGGGCTTTTAACAGTTAATATAAATAAAAAGTAAAAACAGTTACAATGAATGCAATCAGAAATGTCCAGAAACCAGTTAGTACTAATAAAATCACTGTAACAAAATTAACACATCCACTCAAGATCAAATAAATGTACGCCTCATGTATACAGTTATGCATTTCATATGACATGGCCACACTGCTGCTGCTGTGTGAGCCAGGATTTTGCTTACTTTTTGAAAGTGGACAGGCTAGTCAAAGTCTTAATGTTAACAGGAAGACCATTCCACAGGTTGGTTCCTTTCACAGAAAAGAAATTTTTTGCAAAAGATGTTTTACAAAATGGAACTTTACAGTTTCCACATGTAGCAGCTCTCGCTGACCTGGAAGTGTCCAGCCTGTTAACAAATTTACAAAGTGGCTCAGGTGCAAGTCTAATCAAACATTTAAAACTCAACTTTAAATAGCTAAGATTAAAAACATTCACAAAAGTTAAGAATTTATATTTACGTAAGATGTGACAGTGATGAAATCGAATGGGCTTTTTTATCAAAAGTTTTTAAAGTCCGATTATATAGCCTTTCGATTCGCTTTAAGGTTGTTTGACTGGTCTGAGACCAAACAGCAGTGCAGTAGGACAGATGTGACAGGTTCATTGTATTCAAAAAGACATGAGCACATTCTAATGTCAGACAGCTCCTGATCATTCTGAAACAGTTCATACTCGCCTTCATTGTTCTTACAATGCTTTTAATGTGACTTTTGAAATTTAATTGAGGATCTAATATTACTCCTAAATATTTTTCTTGTACTACCTATTCAATTAGTTCTACATTTATTTTGATGTTTAGATTGTTGGTTGTCCGAGTTCTTTGTATAGAGAAACACATAGATTTGGTTTTCTTCAAGTTTAATGTCAAATAGGATTTGTTTAACCAATAGGATACTTTCTCTAGACTTTTGGTCAATGTGCTGCTGACAGCTGAATGGTTTTTACCAGGCACATAAACAACAGTGTCATCAGCGTACATCTGAAGGCTAACTTCAGGACACACTTCAGGCAAGTCATTCACATACAGGCTGAAGAGAATTGGCCTCAGTATGGTTCCCTGAGGAATTCCAGTTTTAATTTCACATGGAGCAGATTTTACATGATCAATAACTACACAAGGTTCTCGGCCCTGCAGATATGACTTAAACCATGATAGTGCCTGATGTGACATATTAAAAGATGACAATTTTGAAATAAGACGACTCTGGTGTACAGTATCAAATGCCTTCTTTAAGTCCAGGAATACTGCACCCACAATGTTTCCTTTGTCAAGCGACTGCACAATGTTTGCCAATAATGCACAAATAGCCGATTCAGTAGAATGGTTTTGTCTAAAATTCTGTTTAGGGTGTATATACTGGTGTGTTTCTAAATATTGAGTTAGTTGTTCTGAAACTATTTTTTCTAATATTTTTGACATCACTGGAACTAGACTTATTGGTCGATAGTTACTGACACCTGCAGCATTCCTGGACTTAAAGATGGGATTAACTAATGCTTTTTTTCCAAACATCTGGAGATGTTCCAGTTTTAACAGAGACATTTATAATGTGGGCCAAAGGCTGGATTAGAGTGTGAGCGTACTTTTTTGGGAACGCTGCATCTATGCTATACATGTCTTTAGACAGAGTGGTATTCAGATCTGCAATAGCTTTCAAGACCGTTGCCTGATCCACTTCTCCAATTTTGAAAGAATTCTCATCTGATGCTGATATTATATTTAAATTATTACTACTAAGCTCATCATCTGAAAATTTAGAAGCAAGATCTTGTACAGATTTAATGACATATGGATTGAAAGTATTAGCAACTTCAACAGATTCTGATTTTTTTTTTTCTTCAAATTTTAATTCATATGAGTTATTTGTATTTGCATTAGGTTTGGTTAAACTATTTATTTTTTTCCACATTGTTTTACAATTTCCTTTAGCTTCAGTTAGAAGTTTTGTATAATAGTTAGCTTTTGAGTTGCTTACTTCTTTTACTACTTGATTTCGTAAACCTTTAAATATCCTCAGGTCTGTGTCATATCTGGTCTTAAGATATGTTTTTAGGGCAAAGTCCCTTTTTTTAAATAGTTGTCGCACTGCCTCACTTACCCATGGAAGCTGTCTTTTTCTTTGTGGCCTTTTACATTGTTTTAAAAACTTATCTAAAACATTATTCACTATAGAAGTAAATATATTGCAACAGTCATACGTTTGACTATGTTTTACTACTTCATCCCACTTAATGTTTGTTAACTCATTCCCAAAATTGATGAGGTCCTTGCGGGGAATTGTTAACTTTGTTACCTGTTGATCATTTTTATATCCAGTTACCTGCTTTTTTGAGAGTTTTCTGGAAATTAATATCATGTTATGATCTGATAGGCCACACACCAGATTGTATATTTTTGAAATTCTTTCAGGTTTATTGGAAAAAACTAAATCTATTGCTGTCTTTGATGTTTTTGTTAGACGAGTGGGTCCCTTTATAAATTGATGAAAATCATATTTTGATGTTAATTATTTAAGGTGTTTCGTATTGGATTTATCCAACCAGTTAACATTGAAATCCCTGAAACAGATCACTTCACTGTTGTGTTTAAAAGTTTTGATTTGTTTTTCTAAATTTTTATAAAAGGTTTGTGGGCAACTAGATGGTGGCTTATATAATACAAGGATGTTAAACATCATGCGTGGGGATAAAGTCACATTTACACATATATTTTCAAGTGATAAAGTTTCATCTAGTTGGGTCTCCTTGGTCTTAAAAGAGTCTTTAATATAACTTTTTAGCATGCATAAGTTAATCTCCAGCCAAGCCCCAAGTTTTTCTGTAAATTCTGTGGCATGAGCACAACAATCCTTGATGCTATATATACTGCCAATTGCTACACAATTATATATATTGTATATACTATATACTGTAATGTCAACCAAACGTAATAGCATTGACCAGATTACATAGTCTTATGCTAAGTTAAGCAGATGCTTTGTCTGCACTGATAAAGATTCACCTAAGCATTAAACCTGATCTGAATGCTTGCAATGGTTGCTACAGTGAGGTAGCTGGACTTATCTTCTGAATAATTCAGCTACCCGACCACCTGGTGGCACTTTTAGATTAACATTTAGCCCACGATAGTCAGGCGATCGGGAAGTGTTTGTTAGTATTTTTCTGCAATTCAGTGTTAGTTTTACATCAAATGTAACAGGACAAACACCTTCCAAAAAGTTTTGTTTTTATGTCTTTAGTCCACAGAATATTTTCCCAAAAGTCTTGAGAATCAAGATGATTTTTGGGTCATGTCGGATCAGTAGTTATTCTGCCCTTAGAAGTCTTAAATGGATACCATTTTCCCTATCACTTTGTTATTGTTGAATATTGAACACAGACGTTTTGGCGGTCTTAGAGTAATATTTGTTGGCTGGGCATTCCTAGAAAATTTCACCAGTGTTTGATGCTTTCTTCATTTGTGAGTAAGGACTGTCTCAATGCTTCGCTGGAGTCCCAAGAAATTGCTTCGTAAGACTTTCCAGACTAGATGTCAGTGAGTTTCATTTTCATTGATTCTCAAACTAAATCAGGGGATGACATGCTTTTTGTGATCTTTTGGCCTGCTTCATGTCAGACAGGTTCCATTTCCGGAGAATCAAGTAATTTTTTGATTTTCCAGCTCTGGCAGCAATCAGGCCTGAGTGTGTCTTCTGAAACTGAACCATACAAATTTGGTTAATCACAATTAATTGATGATAGGGCCATGATTGTGATTATGATTGTAATTATAATTGGATAGATTTTTCCTTTTCAAAAGAATTTATTTAAAAACTGCATTTTGTATTTTCATGTTATCTTTGATGATAAAATTTGTTTAATTATCTGAAACATTTATGAGTAAAGTGTGGCAGCAGCATTAGTCTTTAAAACGTTATTCATGACCATTTATGTTTTAACAAATCTAAGTCTAAAACAACTCCCCTCTTTCTTGCCTGTCAAGAAACATCTCCTTCTCCGTGATTTCTATAACAACCATGGTACTATGAGCTTAAACCTGACCCAACCAAGTTACCACTCAGAACCGCCAAGGAATCTAGAGTCAAGTTTGCATGTAGGTGTAAAGTGGGAGACAGAAGTGCTCCATTATAAACATCAATGCTTCTGACACTCTGCAGTTTCTGATGATCATACTTCACTTATATCACCACACACTGATGCAGTACTTGGCCAGGTACTGGTTAATTTGTGATGGGCTTTAGGAGATCCCAAAGAAAAAACACTTAACATATAGATGCCTTGTGGTCCAGCACAGCGTTTGCAGCTGATAAAACTTGTTTATAAAGGTTAGTTAAGATTTGGACATTTAAATCACAATCTTTACCTGGGTCACACTGGAGGATCATCTACCTAATCGATTTGCCATCCATCTGCACAACAAATCCCCAAAAGTTTGGCACATTTCTGTGTCTAATTTGGTTATGAAAGTTAATGCAAGCTAACTAGATTGTTTGCAGACATTGTCTGTGTGCACACCTAAAAATAAAAGTGCTCCAAGGTAAGAGAGTATTTGTGTGTGTGTTAAATCATGGCCTGGGGGGGGGGGGGGGGGATATTTACATATTTTTCAAGGTGCAGCGTTTGGATTTGAAATATAAAGCAAGGCAAGATTTAGTGATGTAAAAAAAAAAAAAAACTAAATTGGATGTTGGTTACATTTATTTATATTTGCACAGAGAGAGAGGAAGGTAATATTTTATTATAAGAGGTCATAGACAGATTACCTCCAATGTATGTTAATACCGGGTTTAACCAAAACCTTTTAAAACACATAGACATGCATTGTCTGCCTCCTTGACCTTGATTTTCTCAGTCACACCCAGCAGCTAAATTGCAAGGTCTCCTCCCACAGGAGCGTTGTTTCACACCTGGGTATTTCACACTTCACTGAGCTTCATCCTCGTGAAATCAACAAATTCCCAAGAAATAGGGTGGAAATATTTAACCATGTATCAAGCTCAACGTTTTTGGTTAATAGAAAAGTGTTGATGTAGTTTATAAAGATGTGTGATGGAATGAGAGGAGAAACCATAAGAGCTAGAACAAAAATGGAATAGACTATAAAATATACTGAGTGCCCCCTTGTTTAAGAAAAATGTATTGCATTAGTTCAAGGGGATTAAGGAATCTGGAAAATAGATTTTTTAGGTGCCGTACCTGCAGAAATTAACTTCTGGTTATGAGTTGACTGGTGCTGCTATCATATCATACAGTGCCTTGCTAAAACAGGCATATTCATTGAACCTTCCCATATTTTGTCATATTGAACAGTCAAACATCACCATATTTTACTTAACAGTGCATGTTTTTAGCCCCCTGAGAAAATATTTTGTAGAACCACCTTTTGCTCTAAGTACAGTTCCATGTCTTTTGGGCTATGTCTCTATCCTTTGCATATCTAGAGACTAAAGTGTTTGTCCCATTCATTGCAGAGGCTCACTCAGTGGTATTCATTCAGTAACACAGGCTCATTCAGATTGAATTTATGATTCACTGTTCAAGCCTTACCACAGATTCTCACTTGGATTTAAGTCTGGATTTTGTCTGGGCCAGTTTAACACATGAATTTGCTTCAATCTGAGCCATTCGACTGTAGCTCTGGCTGGATGTTTAGGGCTGTTGTCATTTTAGTCTCAAATAGGTTTACTTCCAGCATTACTCTGTATTTAGTACCATTTATCTTGACACCAGCTCTAACCAGCGTGCATCCCCATTAGATAGTGCTGCCACCACCATTTTTCACCATAGGGATGGTATGTTGGTGAAGTGCACTGTAGGTTTACCACCACAAAGAGTGTGTAGCATGTAGACCAAAAAGTTAAATTTTCCATCTGAACTGAGCACCTTCTTTCAGATATTTTTTGTGACCACTACATTTAATTCAATTCAATTCAATTCAATTCAATTCAATGCAATTCAAAGATACTTTATTGATCCGCAAGGGAAAATGGTTTTTGGCAAACTCCACACAGGATGTCCAATAGATTTCTTTCAACAATGACTTTCTACTTCTCACTCTTCCATAAAGGCCAACTAAAATACATATTTTTAACAAATTTTGCTCCCTTAGCTGTGAATCTTTGCAGCTCCTCCAGAACTATTGTGTGCCTCTTGGCTGCTTCTCTGAATAATCTTCCCTGATCAGTTTAGGTGGACAGCCATAACTGGGAAGGTTGAAGTTGTGCCATGCTCTTTTCATGTTTGGATGATGGATTGAACAGTGTATTCAATCTCTGTCAGGTTTTCAAAGCTTGGGATATTATTTCTGTTCCTTGGTCTTCAGGATGCCGTTTGTTCACTTATGTTTGGATTCATAGGGCTGTTGTATTTTTACTGAAATGAAATTACTTCTGACGACTGAAGGCCATTGTTCAAACAGGATTTTATTGAGGAGCACAGGAGTAAAGGGGTCTAAATGTAAACTCCTCACACCCTTAAAATTTGTATTCCTTCTACTCAACCTTCACCTCCTTTTCAGTTTCTTCATCACCCACCAGCACATTAAGTCTAAAACATCCACAGCAGCCTCTGGTTCTACTACTAAAACCAATATTACTTTTAGGTGGCCAGCTAAATAAGCAGACTGGTGAGCCTCGCTGAGTGGAATGAATGATGCAAAAAGAAATATTTTTTCTAAGAGTTTAAATCTTTGAAGTCTTTAAAGCACCAGTTATATGTGTTTATATCTCTCTGTCAGTGTGCTGTAATAGTCTGCCACGCGTCGACTCCACAAATCCATAAAGGACATCCCTCGCCATCACTGCAGCACTGTGCCGTATGGACAGCAGTGTTATAGATCATGTTAATGTACCAGAGCGCCAGCTGCAGCTTCATTCAGCCGTTCTCTCCCAAGCTTCACCTGCGCAGGAATGTACTGCCCTTTCTCATGTCTTTTGCCCCCTTTTCATATCTTCTTCTCTTTCTTTCTCATGCACACACACATGCATGCACACACAAACACAGCGCTCAGGGAACCAATCACCACAGCCTGTTTGCTGGTCCTGTTTGTGAATGGGATGCTTACGGGAGAGGAGGAGGAGGAGGAGGGGGCGGGCGCTGATGCATTTGTAGCATGTAAAAAAACATCAGCAACCAATTTTGTGATTTTTTTTTTTTCTTTTAAAATGTTTCTTTACTGGTTTCCAGGTCATTCTCATCTTTTCCAGCTCTTCATCCATTCTGTCTTCTTTGTGCTACCACTGACCGTCCGTGTCTTTTTTGATTCTGCTGGGGTTTTTTTGGGCCAATGCTGCATTGAAGCAGCCTTATCAAAAGGTTTTCCCTCACTTTCCTCGTCACACATCATTACTATCATGATCTCTCTTTTTCATGTTCTCCACTTTTCTCCTCTACTGCAGACATCCCATCATCTTCACACCTGTGCTATAAAGCAGGTGCCAGCGCTGGTATAGTGAACAACCACTACAAATACACCCAGAGACACTTACATGAACTCCTTACAGAGACACTTACCTTCTGTGACAAGGTCTTTGTCCAGGGTGCTTCTGATTTATCAGTGGTTGGATGAGGGGCTCCGAGCCTGCGAGCTTCTGGCAGCTGAAGAGGAATGAAGGGCAGGAAGAAAGAGATAGAAAGGGTGAGGAGAGACAAGAGGGTGCAGAGAGAGAGTAAGAGGGAGGAAAAGAGAGAGAGAAACAAAGTGAACTAGAACGATCCAAGAGGAGGAGGAGGGGTGCTCCGGCTTGCTGGAGGTGAGATGAAGGGGAGAAAGAGAGAGTTAGGAGAGAAGATGAAGAGAGAAAGAAAAGGAGAGAGAGAGCACTGGGTTGGGATAGGAGGGATTCCAGTGGATGGTGGGATGGGGAACTGAACTGATGATATAAGGGAAGGAAGAAGAAGAGGATAAGAGAGAATGAAAGAATGCACACTGCAACATGCATGAGGTTCAATGAAAAAAAGAGGCAGGTTAAAATTAAAGAGGAGCAGCAAAAAGGCATTGCGGTGGAGAGTTTTTCAGAAAACCTTGAAAGAAGTATAATCACTGTGTAATTCATGGAAAAGTAAATGTTTGGTTCCAGCTGAGCACTCCTTTTTTACAACTGTAACCTTTAACGGGCTGTTACAACTCATGTCAAGCCATCGGATGCTGGCAGTCACTTGAGACAATCAATTTTAGAGCGCAGAAAATGTCCTTCCATCCATTAAATCACAGCGTAATCCAATCTTGAGTTGGTGCGGCGCAGACCAGATTCTGCAATTAACTTTGGAGCAATAACTTGGCGGAGCCGTGGCTGCTCTACGAGAAAAGGGGAAAACAGGGTGAGGAAAAGGAAGAGCAGAGATCTTTGTGAAATGTGAGTGACAAATGGAAACCAGAGAAGACGGCATTTTAAGGAAAAAAAGGAGTTTGTGCTGATGGTTTATGGCATTGGACATGACATGGGAAAGAAGAGGAAGATGAGCAGTTTAGCCTTCAGCTCAGGGATAAAGGACAGTGGACTGGGGGTTATAGGACAGAGGAGATTGAAAAAAAGGTTAAATGGAGGGTGTGTCTCACACAACAGCAGCCTAAAAGCACTTCACAACTGTGGGTTATAGATTAGAAAACTCCTGGCCTCTGAGCAAACACAAATGCCAACAGAAAGACCCCCAGACTAAAACACTGGTGATTGTAGGTCTCTGTAGTCGCTTTGTGTCTAGTGCCAGCTTAGTTTAAGTTTATATTTGGTTGTGTCTTTTTTAGAATTAGTTATACTTTTCTTTGTGGCTTATGACTTTCTTTTGCTCCATTTTTATGTCTTGTCTTGCTTGTAGTTTTTGCATCTCTTATTTTTGTAAAAGTTACCTTGTTTATTATCACCTGCTTTATTTGTGATTTTGGCTGCATTCACACTGCAGGTCTTGATACTCAATTCCAATCTAAGCTTAAAACCAATTTTCTTGCGTGATCGTTGAAACTACTAATTAAATGTGACCTCCATCAGACTTCAGTCCACGGACCAAAGCAACCCTCATGTGCAGATGAAGAATGTAGACGTCATGCAGCAGCGCACTGTTTAAGGAAGTAATAACGGATGTTGGCGTCGCTGTGTTATTATTAAGTTGTTGAGTAATGGGAGCCAACAATATTACGACCACATCATAAAAAGACAAAGAAAGGTGATGAAAGAGACACAGCTGTTAACAATGGCTTTTAGTGGTGCAGTGACTGTAGAGAAGTCTGTCTGGATGTGTAGTTGGAGCTGGGACAATGACGTAAGGTTGGATGAAATGCGATGTGACCGTTCAGAATGCGGAAGCTTTGAAAAACATCGGATACGTTAGGGCATGAAATGTAAGTAGAGTGGGACATTGCTACATGTGTGTACAAAACAGGGGTACGAATTGGTGAAGTGGCAAATTCACCCAGAGTTGATTTATCTCTTTAAAACTATCTCGTACCCATGTACATGTCATGATCTTTTGACTTTGGTTTTATGTTTTGCTTT
Source organism: Characodon lateralis (assembly GCA_036250325.1). Taxonomy (NCBI): domain Eukaryota; kingdom Metazoa; phylum Chordata; class Actinopteri; order Cyprinodontiformes; family Goodeidae; genus Characodon; species Characodon lateralis. Next base: position 13,745 of record JAHUTJ010025447.1, on the reverse strand, counting down.
ATTTTAATTCTGTTCCCGTTTCAATTGTGCCCTATCAGCCATTTTCCCCGTTTCCTCAGTTCTACCCCAGTTACTTGCTTCCTTCACAGCTGCATCCAGTTTCTATTCAACCTCCTTGTTATGTATAATTTGGGAATCCCCTCTGGACTTTAGTTTTTGGATTTCGTTTTTATGTAAAACTGTTTATTTTCACCTGCCTGCCTCCTCCATGCATTTGGGTCCTGCACTAATTCATGACAAAACATGGCATATCAGTGTGCTTTTATTAATTTACAAATTACCGGAATAAATAGCCTATAATTTCATTTGTGTATTATTCACCTAATAGTTTGAATTACACTGTCTTTCCATTTATTCTAGCTCTGATTCCTGTTTGAGCCAGCTAAGTCTTTTGAAAAATGACAGACCTCTAATAAAATGGAAATACCTCAAAGCAAACTTCAAGTGGTTATTTTTTTAACTCACAGTGTCATCAGCTGTCAAAGCAAATACACCCTTTCTGACAGGTACAAATGAATGCATGGCTTGTGATAGAGAAAGGCCCTAGGACTTTAAATGAAGATCGTGTGGATCAATTCCTTTCAAGAAGCTGTTCAAACAATCTGGCTCAAACAAATATTAACTACTCTTAGACGGCTGTATGGTAGGCCCTACAGTAAAGGTAGTGTGGACCATTCAGATGACATAATGCAATATATTGTATATTGTATACAAAATACCACATAGAGTATACTATCCTACGCTTCTTCCCTTTTGCCTGTTCTCTGTCTCAATGAGTGGAGCAGGAAAAGAGGACCTCATGTGTTCAACACAGCAAACAAAACAACAAAAGAAAAGTTACCATCGTTTGTATTAAAGAGACAGACAATAGACTCAGTTCATTCATAAATGTCACAACGTCAGCCAGTATAAAACGTCCAGCAGTAGATGGTTTCATATTTTCCTCTATATGGCCGGTATTAACTTTTTTACATGTGAACTCCTTGCGATTGTTGTTGTGGACTTTGTGTCAATTAAGCCTTTCTTGGCGAGTATTTAAATGAGAAATTTTAAATCGTTCACCTATAGTTTTATTTAAATGCATGTTACTTTCAGAATGCTTTACATGAAAACTTATTTCTATTGATGGAGTTTCCGATCTCCATTTGCATCATTTGACTTTTACAAACTATGAGTGACTGTGATCCCTGAGCAAACCAAAAGAAACATGGATGTCCTCCTGCTAGGAGGTATTTTTTGGAAATCAATATTTCCCTACAGTTGATTATTGGTAGAATATAGAAAAAGAATTGAAATAATCAATTGCCAAAGTGGTTACCAAACATCTCAAAGGTGGGTGTTAAACCCTAATTTTAATTAAGGGTTTTAGTTTTGAATCTATTATGTGTTCTTTAAGGTTTCATAACTTTTTCTTAATAACTGACTATTTAAGTCAGTTCAATTAGAGGCCAGATGGCTCATGTTGTAATGCATTAGTCAACCTCTGTTGGTGAGTGTTTCATTGCAGGCATGGTAACCTCTGTGAATGTTGTGTTTATTTACACTTCTGGAACTGATTTGACAAAGGTGCAGATTTCCAATTAACTCTCATTCATTCTAATATGATACAACAGCCATTAAAGGCTTGTAGAGAATAAAAATGCAATGTGACTTTCTTTTTTGTATTCTGAAGCAGAGACTTCAGTCAGCTTTAATGCTCTTTAGCTAGTGAGAATTCAGTTTTGCCAAGGTGACTATTTATTTACTCAAGGACACTTCAGTTAAGTGAAACCTGCAGCTCGGCAGAGGTTCTCATCTTCTCTAGAGGAATATCTGTATTTAGTTGCTTAAATACATTACGGATAGTGGCAGTCCGTTTTCACAGTAAATCATACATGCAGATAAAAATATTTATGCCCACATTTTTTCTATTATGTGTTCATTTTCCCAGGAATGTGCTTTATCCTTCTGAGGCAGTATCACAAAAAGCAGTTAGTCTGGGTATGGACATTTTGGGAGATAGATGGACAATGGCAGGTACAGGGACGCGTTAAAGGATTTTGCTTTATAAGCTCCTGAGTTTGCTCTGACCATGGAACCGCAACATCCAAGGAAAGGCACAGGGTACACAAGCATCGCAGGGCCAATAAAATGTAACTTATTTGAAATCAATTGTAATATTTAATTCTAAAACTGATTAAAATGTTTATTTAGATGAAAGTCATAAGTTTAAATTATGGACATTATTTTAAGGAGAATTCCTGTGTACTTATCTAGAGTCCAGACTGTCATTGCATAAAAGTTTTTTGTATTTTTTAATTCTAACATTTTCAGTTGTTGAGTAAATTGCTGTTAAGACGTGCTGCAGAAAATGTCAACTTTTGCTTTCATTTTAACTGTGCATCAATTATAGAAATGGTTGTGGAATATACTTTGCTTTGACCCAAGAGAACGTGCAACTGTGTTTTTGTGTTTAGGAGATGAGAGATAAAGAGAGTAGCTGTTCTACATTTCCCTCTGCTTACAATCCTTTTAATGTGCTTTTATGGTTTAAATACTCATAAAAAATACTCAAAAAGTCCACATATTGACAGTCTGTCATACCCCACACACGCAAACACACCAGCCATTGATCCAATTAACTCAAGTTACCTTCTCATCAGCCTGACTGATCATTTTATTTTACACATGCAGACTGTGCATCAAGCAGTAGCAGGAGCAGACTGGTGTAATCTTGCTGGTCATAATTTGTTACTAATTGCAAATATGGTATTGTTCTTCTGGGTAGATGTGTATTTTTGCATGTGTTTTAAAGATTTGTTTTATTACAACATTCTTTAACCAAGGATGTCTAACCCTTTTAAAAGATCTGTTTGGTTTGTAAATATTAGATTTCTTCCTTACTATTGCTCCATACTGAGGCGGTTCTGCTGCAGCAGAATCTATGCACAGACATGAGAACGGAAGCCTGATTTTGAAAGACATTGTTGACAACTTTCAACAGCTGACTGAGACACCAAAGGAACTAAAGAGAAGACCGGACAGGATAACAAGCAGGCAGGAAACAGGAGGACAGGCGAGCATAAAGTACACACAGAAAACTAACCAGCTTCTAACTGCCGAAGAGGTGATTAGTGTCATTGGAAACAGGTGAAAACAATGAACAGAAAACAGTACAGCTGACTGAACACAGAAATGATTAAACAGGGATCTAAACAGGCAAAAAAAATTTCTTAATTAAAAGCTGACCAATCGCTAAAATTTAAATCTAAACCTATAAACGAACAGACACAAGTAGAAACAAAGTGTCACAACTGAACAATGACCAATACAGAGCCCCATGGAAGACCAAACCAAAAAATAATCCCAACACACAATGATCAAAAGCACAAACGACTATGGATGATGACAGATATGCACAATATTTCTAAAATCTGGAGTAAAAATTCCACAATTTCATTGTACCACAAATATCTAAACCCAAAATGTAAAGTATAACACTACAATTACTTTAATTTTATGCCAAAAAGAAATACTATATATACAGCTGAAACCAATTTGTATAAAAAAAATAAATTTTCTTGACTGGCTAATATTAAATGAGTAGAACTTTACTATTTTAGGTCATTTTGGTTTACAAAATCATTCCTGTTTGACCTACATGAAAATGAGATTTTTTGGTAATTCAATCAGATGATATAGTTGGTGATGCCATAGCTTTCGAAGTTTCGGATTCACAATATTAACTGCCATTGGCACTTAATAGTTATTCATAGCCAAACCAAAACTATTTTTGCAAAACAGCTCTATGATTATATGTTCTAGATGGCATAAGGAAACATTACATAGAAATATTGAAGCAACATCTGAAGACAGCCAGTCATTTAAACCTTAGGCACAAACAGGTCTTCCAAATGGACAAGCCTACCACCAAATTGATAAGAGCACCTTGAGGAGGAAAGAAAAAGTCAGTGATTTGGAGTTTTTAATGGAAAAGCCTTGATCGCAAAAAAAGAGACAAAGCAGAAAAGATGTGTGAAAAAGGTGACCTTTAAACCTAACTTAGATACACCAGTTGTGTCAGGAGGAATGGGCTGAAAATTCAAGCAAACTATTGTGAGAAGTGCATAAGTGCATAATAAGTGCATAGGTCATTCATTTGTTTAATTTAACTGACCCAAAATGTGTTTAGACTAAGTTTGTTTTTAAAGCATTTGTTTTAATATCTGGTTCTTATTGTATATCATTTGTTGCCGTTTTATTCTTTATAGATGAATTACACTTTCAACACCATGATGAAATCATGCCAAACTAGATATTTAAATCAGTTTCAATGATTAAAGGGCTATTTCACCATTTTTAAAGGATCCAAAGTCAATTTGAACATCTCACAGGTTTCGATTTGGAAATAATCTCTCGTCAAAACAAATAAGAGGGTTTTTGGGGTGTTGGGTAGGGAGTCTTGTATTCAGAATTACCAAAATGATAAATTTATCTTTGCATCAAACCCAATCCTGACACCTTACATTTACTTTCACACCCTCCAAACAAGGCAACATTTTGTTGAAAATATTGGTTTTGTAAGCTGCTTTAGTCATAATGTTAACTGCCGACCTGACCCACATGCAGAGAACAACCAGAGACAGATGAGATTAGTGAATGTTTATTTAAACAAATGATCCTGGGAACGGGAAACAAGACTGGAACCGTCTGGCTGCGGGAGAAGAGCAGAGTTACAAACTGGATCTCAGAAAACGCACCAGAACTGATTGTGCAGCTTACAGGTAAGCGCAGGGAAACCCGCCGGGGGGAATGGTCATAGATCCAGTGATGTAAGAGAGAGTGGCTCACCTTGACCGCCGTGTTCGTTGAGATGGGGCCGACAGAAGGTGCTGGGAGGGCGGACAAGATTCGCTTCGCTGGTGGCTCACAGAAGAGTCAGCCTGAAGGTTCAATTCGAGACTCGGTTCAGACCGATTCTTTAAATCCCTGGTCAACTCCGTCGGATCCAGAGGTAAGGCACCTGGAAGTGTCAGGACAGGCAAAATCAGTGCAAGTTAAAAGAAAATTTCAGAAATAACTGTCAAACTACGAGAGTAGATTTTACGGGAGGCCAGTAGCTGTACTGCAAGGCCAAAAGTGCAGACGCGGCCTCTTCATATACTGCCCAGTTGATAAGCCTGATGAGCTGCACCTGTCCCTTCTCCAGCACCTCCAGGCAACGGCACCTGGCGGTAAAAGGGTTAGCTGCAGGCAGACACACCACGGATTCTGACAGCTTTAAAGATTTATCTATGTGGTTGCAAATAATGGTGAAAAAAAAAATAAAATGACTTGGTGCAAATTAATGAATTTGTTTTTTGTTTTTATTTTTTGTTTTTTATTGCAAAGACTAAACAGGATCCAAAATTGTTATTCTTCCTGTTTTAATAAGGAAGTAGACTTGCTGCAGTCTCGGATTCACTCAGGTGTATCATGTAAATCATCATAAATATTACTGAAGGTACTTTCTCTCCCCCTTAACCTTGTCAGGATTATGCCTTATGCACTAAGCACTTAGGTAAAATGGTTTATTTTTAACACACCCTGTCCTGGAAGCTTCAACAGTAACAGTGATCTAAAAAATGGGGTGAGTAGGGTATCCCTTCTGTTTTATCATCATCTTGTATGTACCTGACTTTTGTGAAGTGCCTTGAGACGACATGTGTTGTGAACTGGCGCTATATAAATAATCTGAATTGAATTGAATCTTTAATTAAATTTAATTCAGTTTATTTGATTTAAATGAACATAAGAGACACTAGACTACATCTGTTTCAAATATAAAGAGGCAAATATGGCAGAAGAGCGAGGAAATGGAAAAAAGGATGGGGAGAACCAAGAAAACCACACCAGTGATAATAAAAAAAAACGTTTTTTAAATTTTGAATATATTACAAAAGACAAAATGAACTCTGTAGGCTTATTCATTCCTTTATTTATTTATATTTTTATGATTTATTTATTTAATTAATTTTTTTAGTATTGCCCTAAAATGTGACATGTAAATGTTTTGAAAAGAAAATGGTGAAAAGTAACAAAGTGCATTTCCCAAAGAAGTCAGCCAATACAGACAGGCACTGTTGATTTTATGGAAACTACAATCTTTAATCCATATAAAATTAGGCAAACTGAGTCTACTTCAATTTGCTATGTAAGCATTTCTATTTTATTTTATTATCCTTTTTACAAAACAAATGCAAAATACTTGGGTATATTACCTGCACAGCTAAAACGTGTTCTTTGTAGACTGAATCTAATGCATTGTGTCCATATCAGCATTACTGGATATTTGTGGTATGACTGGTTTTAGATCTGTTTCTTTAAGATCGCCATGAGAGAATTTTTACAGTCTGTGCCAATCAGCTGTTTGGCAAAATGTTAGAAAGTACAGCAGTTGTGATTGATAACCACTAGGGGGCGCAGTTGAGTCTTAGATTTGCAGAATAACGCTTCAAACGTCTTAGACAAAATTAGTGTGCAGTTTAATTATTTTAATGTGCACTAAAAACAACGGAGAGAAAAATAAGGCCTCTTAAAGTAAATTTCAAAAATTGTTGTATGGCTGGATTTACTGACCCATGTTTGGGACACATTTTACACACCATAAAAAATAGACAAAACTCAAATGTGCTATCAGAATTGCAAATAGACTGGTATTACATCCACGTGAGCTAGATCTTAAGCTCTATGGTAATATATCAACTTTTACATTAGGCATTTTCTCAGTCACACATTGCTTAAGAGCATGAAGTCATGAGATTTTGAGTTCCTCTTTAATTCTGAGAACCAGTGACTTTTTTACTTTCTGAACCCTCTTCAGAAAGCAGCTGTTCTAGTGTTTCCAGAAAGCCTGGACATCCACTAAACTACACTGCGAAGCACTCAAACCCACTGTTCTACATGAACAGTTAGACTAGTTGATTGTTTTGTGCTACAGTGACCACAATCTACAAAACTGGGTTGCTTATACAGTATATAAATTAGCTTTTAGTCACTTATAAATGTGGCATTCAATAATATGTGTTACATCTGCTTTCTTTCACTAAATGGCTTCATTTTGGAAAAACAAACAAGAATCGAAAACAAACAAGTAGAGAGAAGAATTGAGGAATTGGTCAGGCTTCACTTATCAACTTCTCTCACACAGAGGTGTGAAACATATTTGCTGACAGGAAATGGCAGGGCTAAAAAAGAAAACCAGTAAAGGGTCAGCTGAACATTTTGATAAGACGCAAATCAAGCTGCAATGCTGATCATCTTAGTGAACACTCATGAGTGATTTTAATTTTGATATTTTTTGAGAGCTAATGATATTATTGTATAAAGTTTTGATTTGCTATACATTCTTATTGTCCTTGACATTTTAAAACTGTAACTTTAGTTGCCATCTTTGTTGTAATGATGTTCATGCCCAATGAGATTCTTGAAATTCTATTTCTTATGTGAATGTCAATGTTAATAAAGCCTATTTAAAACCATGCAAGTTGGGCAAAAGTGCAGTACAGCAAAGTGAAGCAAACCAAGCAACAACTATCTCTTAAAACAATAGGAAGACAAAAAATAAGATAGGAATAAAGGAAGTCTAAAAATCATTTTAAAAACTTGCAATTTAAAGGAGAGAATGAACACTCTAGTGAAAGGCATTGAAAATAGACAAAAAAACATACCATGAAAACTTTTAATTAATACATAAATCAAGCATTAAGGCCATTAACTCAGTAGATGTAAAGACTTTCTTTCACCCAGATGCCAAGTTATTCTGTTGTCCAGCATTTAGTGAAACATCGTGATCCAGACACAAGAAGAGTCTAGCACAATTCTCACCATTCTTCACAGACCACCATTTTGAACTTCACCACAACTTCACTAGGACTTTACTGAACCTCTTCCAGCACATTGTCTACAGGATCAAATAAGAAACAGTACGCTCGTAAAATGTCTTAATTTCAAACTAGAGAATCACTTTGTTCAGGTAAGATAACATTGGCCTTTTAATTGCTAAGCAGTTAGTGCAACCTACATTCAACATTCATACTTTGACCAAAGAACTGGTTATAAAGTCAGCATAGACTTGTGACATTTAAACTGTGTTATAAAGAGAGTAAGAATTTTGCTGTCCTTATTCATCTGTTAGTCAGTGAACATCTTTTTAGACATTATGAAGTTGTTGCATATACTGTTTTATTTTTCATCTAAAGCTGCTATCTCACTGTTACTTATCAAGCCATGTATGTTGGTGTATCTAAAACCATATTTTATGTGAGTCTAAACTTATAGAAATGATGACAGTTATGTGGAACATTAGGTTCTGTCGTGCTTGTAAAGTAAATCTGTTGCTTTCCATGTAGCCCTGACTTATATAGTGCATGTGTACTGGAATGAAGGGTGTACAAAAATACACTCTTCTAGAGTATACAGTAAATAATTTCAAAATCTAAAACAAAAAAAATAATAAAAATTATGCCTTTTAATTTGAATATCTTTTGTTTTGTAATCTATGTCATGGTTTACTTTTTTCAGCCAGGTCTTTTTTTGTTGTAGTAATATTAGATATTTTAAACCTTTTTTTTTGGGTTGAAGACCTAACCATGCTCCACCAAAATTAAGAAAAACTGCATTGTTTTAACACATATAGGTTTATATGTATCACAGCATGTGCTTATATTTACATATTTTCAAAACATTCTTTTAGCTTTGCATTTTCATCTTGTTCTCCTTGTAAAATAAAAGATCTAGTTTTACCCTTTTTCACTAGCTGAAACTGTCTTGCTACGTTGTGCCAAAAATATCCTCGAGCCTGTGTTAGATAACCAGAAAACTCTTTCAAAAGTAAAAAACCTTAACAGTGACATTAGTAGAGCGCAGGGTAAGCTGTTACTGAAATGTGACGCACTGACAAGAGTGAAAACGGTGCCGTGCGAGACACTGACCCTGAAAGACTGCGCCAGTTTTCTAGAAAACATGAATACATCTGTGAAAGCAGATCTGAATAACTTCGAGTAGTCACACTGCAGTTCCTAATTTTATTTTGAGGAATTTGGATTTCTGCAAAGATTGCTTAAATTGCTGTTGCAATCTCAAGAAAGGTTTTATTAAAACCCATTTAAAAACTAATATATGAAGACTTTTTGTTTTCACTTATAAAGAGTGTGTAAGCATTCAAATCTCGTTTTACGGTATCTGTTGTTAGAGGGTGTATGTGTGAATAATGTGAGCTTGTTATGAGAGTGACTGTCCAGTAATTAAAAGTTTGACACCACTGATAAAAGAACCAAAAGTGTGAGAAGCTGAATGATTTGACTCAGCGCTGCTGGCTGGCTAGAAAGAGTCACACCACATAAGAGAAGCATCTCTGTCTTGTATAACATCCATTTACAATAATGGGATTATAATGAACATTAAGATTTAACTTAGCCTGTTTTGTTTAAGAGTTCTGTGAACAAGTATATTATTTATTTCCAATTAAAATTTTAGGTGTTCTCTAAGGAAAGGAGATATAATGCTAATCAATTAGGCTCTGCATTTACCTGAAGACACTGTAAAGGCAACATCATAGATCTTGAACTGAAATCTAAACTGAAAATAAGTTTAAAAAGGAAAATAGAGATCTTAATCATCAACCAAATCTTTCCTCAACTTGATCAGACCCTAACAAGGATGGGTCTTAACTGTGATTAAATGTGCGTCTCCAGGTATGAGTTGCATTTGTGAAGAAAAGTTTCACCTAACTGTCTTTGAAGGCAGGCATCTATCATAAGGAATAATTTTTCACTTTTTATTTTGGTTTTATGCCTTTTTTTTTTGCATGCAGAGGTTTCTATAGTAAAATGCATAAATTCCAGCATATGCTGTAATTAAGAAAGATGTGGCCGTCTTAATATCTTTATAGAATGTGAGCAAAGTCCAAACTTCTTGATGTTGAGATATCTGTTGACCTCGCTAGTATAGTCATGTTAGAAGCCCTTAAACTAATTAATCTTGTGTCATCCAGGTTTTTGTTTCAAGTAATTTTTTCAACAGATTGTCATGTTGATCGCGTCTAATGGTTGCCATGGAGAATTGTTTGCACTCGTTGCTGCAGTTCTTTAACAGTGAGCTTTAGTGATTTCTTATCATCCTGTTATCAGTGTGTGGAGGCTCTGTCCAGCCTAGGGGCCACTGGCTAAAAATGGGAGTCATCTTAGTTTTAAAGTGTTAGTAAGATCATGCTACTGCAATAAAATATTAATCTAATTTAAGATTTTTCTAGACACCAGGGGTGCCAACAGATTTGTTTGTGTCTGTTTATCTGTTAAGGATCTGTTGCAAAGTAACATTATTGTTTTTTGCTAAAATAAATTCAAAGGAAATTTGAAACTCTCCCTTTTTATTTCTAGATTTAATTTTTCAGTTCCAGCATCATATTTATATTATAAACGGCATTGTTTCTGCCTTGATCTTGAATCAGTTAAAAGAAATGTTCCTATTACCATCAGAAAAGATGTGAAACCAACCTGAGAACTAGTGGGCGTAACACACTATTTAACACTGAATGAAAACACTTTGAAGCCACCTTCATTACACCTACCTTCTGCTACAGCAGTGTGCTCAGGCTGGTTTTGTCGAGCATTTAGAGTCACAGGTAGGAACATTTCAAATATCTGAAGTAGTTTTGGTAGAACATACACTGTAAATAGAAAATAGCTACGCATGAGGATGTTATTTGACGCAGCTGGTAAGATCTTCAAAATGTCAACATATTATATCCTGGCATGGCCAGAGGTTTCAGTTGCATGTGGGTGAGCCACATAAAGGATGATATGTTGTTATCTCAAAGTAATGCGGTTGGTGGTTGTTCAATTTTACTCGCAATTATCTTGAAAATCTTGAATAGGGCCTGAAAGCAAAATCTGGTTTTCTTAACCCTGGTTGTGATTTTATAATCTATAATCAAGTTATTTATGTTCATGCCACAATAAACGAGTAACTAGAAATGCAATTTTTCCAGAATAATACATCAGATGTTGATTTCTTTTAATGAACTCAGCAATTTGACATTTTTGGTGTGTCTTCGCACAAAAACAAAACAACTGATTGTGTATTAAAGACAAGCTAACATTAAGAGCGAGCCTGAACAGAAAGGGGAAACTGAAGCCGTCACACAGGAAACTCCCACAGACTTCTCATCAGTGTTTGTTAGGAGCTGTCAGACAAGGAGGAAGCAGTGACGACTGACGGACAAAGGAAAGGTATTCTTCACCAATGAAAAGAAGATTAACTGGGTGAGTTTTAATCAGATTTTTCACTATCGCAAGAAGTCTGTGTATCAATGCAGTCAGATCATATATGATAATAATAAACCAGACTATGATAATAATCATTATATGAATAAGTCAAACTAGACTAGACTTTGTCACAGCATCTACGTGGTTTTCTGTGTGTAAACCATTGCAACTTTTATGTGTCTCTGCCTGAAGGTTTCACGTCAGCCCTGGTGTCAAACACCACAAACATCAACAGATTGACTTTCTGACTTTTTTACTGGATTCCTGATATTCTCTTTGTGGGGTTTCCCTAACTTGCTACTGTAAAACAGCAGCTCAAAATGTAAACGTCAAGCCTGAGAGACCCTTAAAAACCCCCTTATTTGCAAAAGAGGCACTGATATTGTGACCTTTCCTCTAACTCTTAACTGAAACTTTATTTGTTGTTTCCCCGGTTTTGAAGTTGCACATTTCAAACTAATGTTTAAAGCATATTTCAGAATTCTAAAAAGTCATTTACATATCTAATCTTGAAATATTTTTGCAGGAATTTATGGGATTTTTACATCACGTTTAGCTAAATTAAAGGGATTACGTTTTTATTAGGAGGCTATTTCAAAAAACCTTAAAGGTGATATAATGAGAGATTTATTTGTTTATTTTTGTTTTTAATTATTTAAAGCTAAAGAAGGATTCTGTTTATTTTTTTTATTTTGTAAGTAAATAAATAAATCATTTCTAAATGAAACTGTGCAGATATGAGATAGATGTAAAAATAATTTAAATAAAAAATATTTAAAATTTTGTGGAAAATTATTTTTATTTTATTTTTTTGGCACTAGCGGCCTTTATTTTAATTTTTTGACAGTAGGCAGACAGGAAAGAGGGGTAGAGAGAGGGGGAGACATTCGGCAAATGTTGCCGGGTCCGGGACTCAAACCCGGGACGGTCGCTTTGAGGACTGTAGCCTCCGTATATGGTCACGCACTTAACCCCTAAACCATCAGCGCTGCGCCCAGAAAATTATTTTTAAAATACCTCTATGTCTTTAAAGTGAGAAGGTCTTGTCTGTCTTGTGTGGGTGGCTGAAACGGCTCCAGGTTTTTTGTTGTCCTTTCTAATTTGATGGTTAAGCCATCCTTTCATGCATTAATGTCTGCAAAAGTAAACTTTAAATTCATGCCATGTATTTTTTTTTTTCATGCCAATGTGTGTGTTCCTCCTAGATTGTTTTTTTTTTCTATATCACATCTGAGAGCGAGAGATAAGAGGAAGGCGGATGTGTGGTGACATCCCACAAAAAGCATACACTCAAAGCGGAAGTCTGATGGTGAAGTGGTCATGACTCATTTCTACGTTATTTCTAGTAAATGAGCTGTTTCTCTCTCACTCTGTCTCTGTCAATCACATGTTGGCTACATAGAAAACAGCCTCACCTCTGAGGCACAAGTGTCTTGAAGATGTAAAGATAAACAGCTGATCTGGAGCTGAGAAAAAAAAAAGAAACGGGACTCTGTGAACCCTTGCTGTCAGGGGAAGGAATGGCTCTCCTCTGGTTCTTGGTGTGGTTGGTACTCCCGAATCGGGCTCTCCTTTCTGGTCTGGATCATTGTGACGCTCACGAGACCAACAGCTTACACAACAGTGAGTATTGACTTAAAGAAAAACATTCAAAAACACCAATCACAATCAGTACATATTTTATGTTTCTTTCATGCATAATTGTGACACTTGTGAGACCTTGGTTTACAGTAATTACAATTGATGCACAGTAACTGCAAGGGTTGTTTTTTTTTTTCAGATTTAATCATTCGACATTTCAGTTTATCTGTATCGTGGCAAATTATAACAAATAATATTGTATGGTTTTACAAGACAAATTGGGTTATTTAATAACCAGTTACTGTGCTGTTTTTTCTTTCTTTTTGTCATATCCTCAAACAAAATTGGAGGATATGGAAAAGATAACCTGATTAAATACCAAGTGATTATTGAATGGCCTGCAGCATCAAGAAATCAAATAAATAGAGTATACCTGAAGTAGTCCAAAAGATGTCAAACATTGAAAAAGATTAAAGAACAAATCAGAAATAAATCGCTATCAGTCAGGAAAGGGTTTAAAAGCCATTTCTAAGGCATTGGGAATACATCAAAACACACTGAGAATAATTATCCACAAATGGAGAAACAAAAAAGACAAGAAAGAAAAAACAGAAGCAAATCTGCTGTGGGGCAAATACATTGTCTCAGCCCTGCGTATCGAATCTAGATTGGTCTAAATTAAACTTAAAGTAATTAATTCCGTTACAATCCAGTTTTATAGTGACATTCAGAACCAGCGTGACTATATAATTCCATCTACAGGGGTTGGACAATGAAACTGAAACACCTGGTTTTAGACCACAATAATTTATTAGTATGGTGTAGGGCCTCCTTTTGCGGCCAATACAGCGTCAATTCGTCTTGGGAATGACATATACA
>JAHUTJ010025446.1:0-25853 GCA_036250325.1 Characodon lateralis | reverse complement strand
TATGTGAATATTGTACATTGTAAATATGTATATTCTGTAATGCAAAAACAAAACAAAAGAGCAAAGTGTACCGGAGTCAAATTCCTTGTTTGTATGTACGAACTTGGCAATAAAGCTGATTCTGATTCTGATATGAGTGGAAACATTTTTTTTCCTTCAGTAAATAATGAAAATGGGTCCCACAGACCCAAACACCACACAAGGGTTAACCAAAAATTAAACATAAAGCTGCCACTGTCATTTTCGATATAGCACTGACCCAGATACAGAGAACACTCGGAGGAAACAAGCTGAAAGTGTAACGGTATTCATTTACAGTACGTGAACACAGGGACATGAATGGGTAAATTCGCCAATTGAAAGAGAGGGGAAGAGAACTGGTGAAACAGGGAATGGTGTTAACGAAAACGATACTTGTAAACAAGAAAGTGTCTTACTAAGTGAATGCCGTCAAGTTGCCAGGGGTAGAGGGAGTCAGAACTTGGGTGTGTGAAGCTAGGTTGTCCAGATGCTTCAGTACGAGCTGGGGAGAGAATACTGGTGAGTTCATAAGAGAGTTCAATGTTCAGATACTTGCGTTGGAGGGTGGACAGGGTACGCCTCTGCCTTGGTTCAAGAGTCGGGAATTTCCGGGAAGCTGCCAGCTTAATCCAAAACACGAAATCCAGAACATAATGAACAAAACGTAGGTAAACTTGAGCGTCCAGGAAATCACTGGAGCCAAAGACGAAGCTCAACGAAGATAAACAAGGTTCAGGTTTCAGCCTGCGAAAAATCAAACGCAATGTCAGCAAAGATTCATGGAACGAAGCATAGCTTGGTTAGTGGCTAGGTTTGTTAGCACTGAAGGCAAACACTCTGGCATTGAAGTGCTAGCAGCCTCCAGCTTAAATACTCCCCAAGGCAATCAGCAGATCAGTCGCACCTGTCACCCCATGCACCTGAGAAACTCTGGAACCATCTGAAAGCTAAAAACAAAGTGAACACAAACACACATACACACAAAAACCCAGAACCCTGACAGCCACAGGTAAAACTAGCAGTAGTTTCATCAGGCTCTACCAGAAAATATGTTTAGACATGGTGTCTGCCGTTGTAATCTTGTATCTATTATTAAGAGCAAAGGTAACAAGAGATATAGCTCATATGGGTACTTATATATGTAGAACAAATAGACCAGAATTTCCATGACTGGTCAAGATAGTAGTTTGTGACTTTGAAATGTTATCAAATAGGAAATACTTCTTTGACCTGGGGAAAACATTATGCCACATAAACTCAGAGGGTAAAACAACCTTCTATTTTGGAGCAAAAACAAGTTGAAAAAGACTTTTGAAAAAAATTATTTTGTTTTTCCCTAAAAGTCAGAAAGATATATTCTTATGAGGCAAGAGAACATTTATGATGTTTCCATTTTTCTGTAAGCGAGAGTCCGTTCTGAGTCGCATTTAAGTGGCAATAACAAAACACTTCACACTGGACTTAGACTTGTTCCATAACAACTTGAGACTTGACTTCGACTCCTGATCAGAGAATCGAGTCTTACTAACAGTTTTTATCCCATGTAACAAAAAATGAAAGGAAGACGGTATGGGAACTACAGATTACAGCTGCTGCGCATGTTTTACTGTGAAAAGGTTGCACTTCATTATTACCCAGTTGACACTGGTGGATTCTGGGCTTTTAATGGCTCATAACAATCTGTTCATTTGGCTGTAGCTTCAAAATAAAGACCACATGAATCGCTTTCTAACTGAAATGAAATGAAATGTCAAAAACATAACTTACCTCCATCATCCTCTCACTGCTAGGCTAGTTGTGACTTTTAAAGGACGCTTCTGGCTGAAAATATCAAAGTAAAAACACTTCCTGTTCAACACTCACTTATTCATTTCATCACTACACTTTGTTTTATTCATTATGTTGTAATTTATACCTTAAATTCGAATCTTTACTTTTGAGAAATAAGAAAAAAAAATGTTTATTTAAATTCAGAAAATTGTTTTCTAATATTGTTAAAAGATCTCCAGTTTAGAGTGAGGAGAAGAGAACTCTAAAAACCTACTTTAAAGCAATATTTAAAGGGAGGAGTGGAACACATGAAGACAAGGATAAACAGGTGTTAAAGTCATTACAAAGACAAAGAAGCACTGCGATTAATTCAGAAATTCAACAATAACAGGTTTTAATCTTTTTCTATTATTTTTTGAGCATAAATGCCTATTTATATTTCTGACAGGGTAAGAATTACATATGATCAAATTTCAAAATAATATACAGTTAATCTGCCTTTAGCTGTTTTTGGGATGGACAATTAAATATTAAAGGAAGATTGATGATGATGATTGATTAAAAACAAATAAAGATTTAGAATCCTAAGCTACACTGATGCAGGGTTAGAGATGCACTAGATGTTGTGGATTTGATAAGAAAAATTCAGTTGTTAGAGACTCGAGACTTGATTTGGACTTGCCCCTCAAAGACTTGAGAGGTGAGTTGTACTTAGAAAAAATGAACATCTGTCATTTGGTCAGAGTTGCCAAGTAACAGTAAAAACCTTTTCTGCAAGGCAAATACATTGTTCTATCATCTCTATGCTTAACTTCCATTTGTCAAATTTAAGATGCCATTTTGACCAAGATGCTGCAGCAATTCTACCAGCACTGTACTGACATTTCCTAAATTATTCACAAATGCAGTTCTATTTTGTTTGTTTGCCTTATTTAACTGTCATTGTCTGATATAACCCAAATGTAAACGGAACATGAAATCAGTGGCATCTTAACTGTGGAGCATAAAGGAATCCTTAAACAAATTCATGTCAAATCACAATGTGCTAAGCTTGTGCGTTGTGAGGCACTCCCAGATTTTTAGCCTGATGTGATCTAAAGACATCAAAAGTATTTTTGGAAGAGTGCAGCGGGGTCGGGCTGCTTTGGCGTGTTAACAAAAGGCAAAGACTACTTAGAGATTTTTGAAAGGCTGTAAATCTGTACTGCATGTTTAGTGTCTGTAAATATCAAAATTTCAGTGGTATGAAGAGCAAACTACTCCAGTCCACATAATTCTAACACCAGATCATGAGACAATATGATGCAGAAATGGGAAAACTTTAAATGAAGGCAGGAAAGTAACGGCGCACAAAAAATAATGCCAACACACACACACACACACACCCTCCTGGAGCACCACATGGCACAGTGGTAGATCAACATGTGACGGTGAGAGATGGCAGCAGCTTGCAGTCTTCGCCGGGAGCAGCCATTAAATAAACATGTCAAGTTGTGTGCGTTTTAATGATGATCAGCCGAACCCTGTGAAGCGCCAGCCAAAAAGGATCGACACAGTGTAACTCCCCAGACCTCCTTCTCTCTGATTCTCTTACTCCGCTCCTGCCTCTCATCCACACTTCCCTTCACGCTGACAGAGATGGAAAGAAAGACAGAACAAGAGGCAGGCCTCCCTTTTGATTCAGGTTTTGGGGGAGATGTGGGGTTGTTTGTGTGATGATTTTTCATTTGAAAACAAAATAAAAACATCAGTCAAGTGCATGCTTTTGTGAGGGTTTTAAGGCAGCTCTATCCCCACTAGTGTGTGTGTTAGTTAGCTACGAGTGCTACGAGTTTGACATGAGTGAGTAATGGGCCGGCTGGTAAACGCTCTGTTTGTGTGTTTTACGGTGTCGTACACCCTCAGGTGGCGCGGCTCTCTCTCTAGCTCTTTTCTTACTTCCGTCTCAGCTTTGAAGAGCTGGGGCTCGGCGTCAGATTAAAGTTTGTTTGTTTTACGTTTAGTGAGCGAGGACTGCCATTTCTCCCTTCTTCCTCCGTGTCTTCTCCTACTCACCGCATGAACACTGGCACACTCTGCACTGTAAATCTCGCAAACACCCCCCTCGCACGCGCACATCAGAAGTAGTGTGGAGTGCTGAGGCTGCATATGTAAATGCTGAGAGATTGTCAAGTGTCTGGGTGTGCATACATCAGGGTAATCAAGCCAGCGCTGATGGGGAGCGCTCGCTCCAGGAGCAGATCCGCAGTACTGGCAGTCACACAACCGTCACTGAACTGCTGCCAATAATGTGTTTGAGAGGTGCTGGAGGAGGGGATAGAGTGTGTGAGCGTGTGTGTTTGTGTTTACCCACACACGAACGTGCCCATCTGCAAGTGTCTGCCATCTATTTTGTGTTGCATGTGTGCATGCGTGTATGTTAATGTGGAACCTCGGCGATAGAGGAGCTGATTGAAAGTGTGAAGGTGAAGCCAATCTGCCCGCAGTGGCGTTGGAGTTGCAGTTGGAGCGCTGCTGAGTTTCAATCTGATAAAAAGAATTGCCTGTAGATAAACAGGCCTCGCTCCACCTTTTCTTTGCAAAGCTACTAAGTCCAATGCAACAACAACCATTCTGCTGCTGTTCAAACAAATCATAACGAAAGCCTCCGCTGTTTTGTACTTTTAATTTACAGATCAAGTAGTCCAAATTAATTAAATTTACCTTCAAGATTTTCTGGCGGAGAGCAGAATTCATGATTCAATCATCTTGGGCAAGTTGTTCAGGTCCTTAGGCAGTAAAGATGCATCAGATTGCCACAGACATTTTCCTAAAAGCCGTAGAAATCATCAATGTTTTGTGGAAATGTGAGATGGGTCTTTGTGTTCTTTTTGGTCATCAATGGTTTCCTCCTTGCTTTATTGAATTATTGAATCTTGAAATCTTACCTTAATGGAAGCAAAAGGGGTGTGCAGTGGTTTGGATATTATTTTGGGTTGTTTTGTGACCTCCTGAATGACTTATCAATGCCTCATTGAGTGATTTTGGTAGGCTGACAGCTACTGGGGCAGATCACCGCTGGTCATGTTTTCTCCATTTGTGGCTTTTACATTCAGTGACTGGTTGTAATCAGCAGTTACGGTTTACAGGAATTCAAAAGCTTTAGAATGGTCTGTCCAGACTGATAGATGTCAGTGACTTTGTTTCTTATCTGTTCTTGAATTTGTTTAGATTGGGTGTGATGTGTTACTTTTTGAGATATTTTAGCCTACTCCAAGTTGTCCAATTGGTTCTATTTATGTAATTTCTGGAGTCGGGCAGGTATTAGGCCTGCGTATTATTTGCAAAATTTAACTCTGCTTTTCAAAAAAATATGTTTATTAGTTTTGCGGTTATTCGTAATTTAACAAGGGAGGCAAATACTTTTCACATGGGCCACATTGGTTTGGGTAGTTTCAAACTATTTTGCATTTTTTTCAAGTTATCCTTGTCTAATATTACATTGTTTTGATGACAGAAAATAAAGAAATTAGTGGGCTCACACTTTTTAATGGCACTGTGAAACAGCTAGGTTTCACTAACTCTGTCCTGGGTTCATTTAGCACAAAATGGTTGGATTGTGGGTTTTTGACTTAGGCTTTCAAATAAAAAAATGTGCTTAGTGATTCCTGCATTAACAATTATGAGGTAGATAGGAATGAAGAAAACTTCTTTATCTAAAGTGAATTCTCCTTTACTATAACATGCACTAAGCTCATTGACACAATGCACTGACATTAACAGGACTGTCAATCATCATTTTACCATTTCTCATTTCATGGAAGGTTAAGTGAAGTCTGATTAGATCTTTTTAAACCCAACATATTTGGGTCACAATTTTTGAGCCGGTGTTAAGTTAAAGCAAGTGGACTCCTGTCCCTACTACATAAACCCAGCCCATAAGAAATAATTGAGTTGTTTTTTGTGTGTACTCAAATAAATGACAGTTCTTAGGCCAAACAAATATCTTTAGCTTCCATCTCAGCATTATGCAAGAACTGAGGAAGTTTTAAACGGTTTGTCACAGATAGAAAAGTGAGTGTTTCGTCCGGTTTCAGGAATGAAAACCAGGGTGACACTGGAGAGAAGAGGTAAGTGTTAACAAGATGTTGAAGAGTTTGAGAACAGATGATGAAGAGGAGAAACTTACTTATTGTGGAGATGGAGTTCCAGGAGGAAGGTGAGTGTATCCACAGGAGGTCAGTTTGGCAGATTATGGTGAGCGGTGTAAGTTGGTAATGATCTTTTTTGTGTCCAGAGGGAGGTGGAGTTGAGTCCCAACAGCGAGTCCCCAGGAGCAGACAGAGGAGTGGTGAGGAGATAACAGAGGGATTTCCAGAGTGAGGTCTTCCAAGAACTCTAGGACTAGGAAGGAGCAGGCTGAGGTCCATGATTGAACCGTGGACCGGACATGAAGGTTTTTATATGAAAGGACACAAGGAGTTAAACATCAGAACATAAGATAAACATGATTAAAGATAGAAGGCTGGATAACCACTGTGTGAGTAGGAGGGATCTGGCATCTGCCTCAGGGGAACCAGCTCCTCCTAAACTCTTTCTGATTGGCCTTGATGGGCTGCAGCTGTGTGGAGTCACCTGCCTGTCACTCCCCGCAAAGAAATAGGTGAATCACACACACACACACACACACACACACACACAACCTGCACACAGCCCCAGTAGATGTGACATTAGCCGCTCGTACCAGTTCTGTTTCTGTGCAACAACTGTTGAAGACAGTTTGTACTTTTAAATATACAAGTTTTTACAGGTTTCAAACATTCTTTCTGTCGTAACATGTGTTTTTCATGTAAACTCTTCATTTTGCAGGAGGGGAACTAAAGCTGTCAAAACATGTTGCCAAGAAAACGTTTCTTTCTTAAATGTTATGAAGACAAGAGTAAGGCTTCAGCCTCAGGCTACATGTCATGTTCTCTACTGTAGTTAGAGGTATTCACCCACATACCACTACAATCTAACAACACTGTGTATACTGGATTTTTTTTTTTTTGGCTTATCTATATTAACTCATGACAGCCTATTCTACTAGGTTCCTGCTCTAATTTAAGTTGGAGATCATTCTGTGTTATACTGCTTTGACCTTTTTCTACAGTTTTTTTTTTTTTTTTCATTTTTAGCCTTATAATACAGTTCTGCTCAGCAGGATCCTTTTATTCACACTTGTCTGTCATGCCCTGCTCTCCTATTGTATCACCCCAGTCGCTTCCTTAGCCCTGCAGGAGCATTGGCACGTCTGATCGGCTAAACAGATCTCCCGGAAGGCCTTACTCTTCCCTGTGGAGAGCCCGAGGTTGGGAGGAATGTTAACGTTGTATTAGAGCACAGCACCACATTCATAGTGTCCTCGATGAACGACATGGCTTTATCTGTCTCTCACGGGATCTCGGCTGTGCCTTCTTCTTTCTCCCTCTGTTTTCCAATGATATTCTTACTGCCCCCTTTTCTCACCTCCCCCTCCCTCTTTGTGCACACATGTGCGATAGACAGAATATCAGGATTACAGTATGAGCTGACACAGTGACACGGTGTTAATCGCCGGAGTCGTGTTTGTTTCCGCCCAGAAACTGTCACCCTCTAATAACGAGCCCCCCAAAACCCCGACACAATTGGCACTGGAATGGCAGGAGTGGCACAATAGGCACAAAAACCCAGCAATCTTGTCAACATATACAAATGCAAGGAAGCCACACTCATCCCCTTTTCTCTTGTTGTCATAGAGCGCACATGCGTACCCTTCACATCTTGTGCCTGAGCCTTGTCAGCAGAGGTCTGCAATTAATTTCTGTAATTGCTCCTTCTATACACACAGATCCACACGTACACAAACACAAACACACACACACATCCAGTACAACCACACCCCTCTATCTTCCAGTTTGGCACCACAGGCTTGTTGTTAACATAGCTAACACCATTCAAGTACATACATAAATCATGTGTAATATGCCAGAAAAATATCACAAGTTGCACCCAGTTCATGTATATTTGTGTATGATAGGT
The DNA here is from genome assembly GCA_036250325.1 of Characodon lateralis. NCBI lineage: Eukaryota > Metazoa > Chordata > Actinopteri > Cyprinodontiformes > Goodeidae > Characodon > Characodon lateralis. Next base: position 18,023 of record JAHUTJ010025446.1, on the reverse strand, counting down.
TTATTTCTTGAAATAAAATATATTTTACAGTAGGAAACACTAAAGTATCCATCATTTGAAGAACACAGACAGTTCCGGTCAAAGGCTTACATACTAACTCTTCATTGGTGGACTTAAACAACAGACTACTTCAGTGATATTTCATCAAAAGAATTAGATGCACAACTTAAAATTTATTGAGAACCGCTCTAATCATCCAAGGGCAAAACTATCCATACAGATATAAATACAGAGGGTAAAATATTGAGCGCGAGAATGTTTCTCTCGGTAAATATGTCTCATTTTTCACACCAGATGACGGCAACATGCCAAGTAATCCACACCTACACACCGACAAAAGTCAATGCTAATTCATCCAGAAAATAAGTTATAGGTAAAATAATGAAATGACACGAGAACTAGAAATTTATTAAATACTTTGCTGGATACTTTGTTGCTTTTGTTGGTTTTAACCACTGTACAAACATGCAGCCCTACTAATACTGTATCTGGTAAATGTTCCTCAGCAAGTTGTAAAAAAAAAAGGTTTTTGAAGTGAACAAAGAAACTTCAGAAAACTTTTGGGATAATTCTTGTTGGATGTTTGACCACCCCTCCTATGAGAAACAGAGCTTATTTAAATTGGTTTCTTGCCTAGAACCCAGATTTTAAGTATAGTGAAAGAAGTAAAGAAATTTCCTTCTCAGGTGTCAATATTTTTACTTTTAGGATGTACTCAGGCTGGCTTAGAAAATCAGTTAAATAACAACACAATCCTCATTTCTACTACTATTTTGTCAAAGCTGGCTTTGTATTTAAAATGTGACCCAACCGATGGGGTTTTAGGCTTCATGACACTAAGCAAATGTTGTTAAGACATGTCTTGAAAAAGGACAATCTGCTTTTATAGTCTTTTACGCGTGTGCTTTTATCTGACTTTGTATGCCTATATCTTAAAAAGTACAATTCCACACCCAAATGACACAATTGCTATTATATGTTCAAGTATAAAGTTTTACCCAGTGAAACAACATATTGCCGTCACTAACACACCGCATTGATATCCTACACTACATTAGAAACATTGCCAAGTTGAAATAAGGATGGAGAAAAAACAAGTGAAAAAACAGACAGCCTCAGTCACATGTTGAGCAGAGATTTATTTGTAATTTTAAATCCTTACTTTATACTAATTATATTTTGCTGATTTGCAATGGAGACACTTTAGATGGAGGCCAATGTAGATGCAGTTATGTAATGTCAAATTTGGTCAGATTAATGTTGGTTCAGCACAGTTTGAAACAAACTGTGGTTTAAAAACAAACCAGTCCAATTCCAAATCTCCTCCCACCCAAAAGAGGTTCCTTCTGGTCATTCAGATCATGTTTCTGCATAGGTGGAACTCCGATCCTGTGGGGCAAATTAACAAATGTATATAGAGGTTCTAAAGGTGAACAAACCTGGGTTTGCGTTTGCTTTTAATTCTGAAACTAGATACCAAAGTTCAGGCTGCTCCTAAATCAGCTTAACTGAGCAATTAGTGTCTCTCTACTATGACCAAGTCTGGCCAAATTTAAATGAAACATTATGCATGGATGGAAAGTCAACACATGTTAAAGTATAATTGTGTAAATTACTGCCACAACAATTTGCTTGGCATTTTCAAAGATCAGAGCTGTTTGCCTTTGTTGTATAGAAAAAATATGAAATGATGAAATGGGTGTTATTTTTGAAGCACAAATAGAAAAACAACCACAATTTCTGCTGTCTTTAAAAAAAATATGGAATAACAGAAACATTTTTTTACCTCTCTCTGTTTGATCCCTTTCTCATTTGCTATGTTCAACCTGACGCGATGACAACTGTGACCTGACACAAAATCATGAGCAAATTACTCCCATCTTCTGGACTTAATAAGTGTGTTTGATCCTGGATATATTTAGTTCAATCTACGTTGTGATTCCATTGCAGAACTAAATCTACTACTAAATTTGCAAACAAAAAAGACAATTGCATTGTTCCCCTGAATGAAAGTTCGCAGACTTTCAGCCCAACATCTTTTAAGTCTCCATTTGTATCCTGTTAGAGGTTAGGCCTGCAACTGTTCTTTGGGTGTTTGGGTTTTGATTTTAATTTGTGCTTTGGTCACTTCCAAGTTCTTTATTATTGTTTTGAAAGTTCTTACCATATTCAGTTCATTTCTCTGCATTCATAGAATAGAATAGAAAAAAAAAAAAAACTTTGTCTGTCCCAGATGGCTTTTAAAGTGTTTAAGGTTGATATTGCAAATGGAATAAATAACATTTTGTAAATGGCTTATTGTTGGATTATTATTGGACAAGTGTTGCCATATTCAGTTCATTCCTTTAGGTTTAGTTTCTTATGTATTTCTTGTATTTTGTTCTGTGTGTATTTAGTTCATCCTCAAGAATAGTGTTGGTATATTTTCCCCCTTGTTTGTAGTTTCCTTTGTATCTAGTTCCCTCTGTGTTAATTATTCACATTTCCTTGATTAACCTGTTTTGCTCTTTTTCACAGGTAATCCAAATCCCCCTGATTAGTTGACATGTAACTAAGGACATCCTCCACCTGTTCCTCTGTATTTAGGCTCTCTGGTTGTCACTGTTCATTGCTGGTTCCTTAAGATACTCTGCTCATGCTCCATGTCCTGTTTTACCTGTGAAAGTTCTGTGAGGTTTCTATTTTAATTATTATACCTCCACCATGCTCATCCCAAGTCTACATCTTGGTCATACTCTCAAATGACAAAGCACGACAGCAACAGGCAAAATGCAACAATATTTCAAAAGTTATCAGACAGATAAAAATTATTTAGAAGACTCTGGCATGCTAAAGTAAACTCAGCACATTATGATGTGTTGGGGATAGGAAGGTCCTGCCCTCACAAGTCACAGTATTCCCCTAACCCAAGGGTCTGCAACCTTTACAATCCAAAGAGCCCTTAGTCCATATAAATAACATTGTTTAGAGTTCCAAATGTTACATAACCTTTTAAAAAAAGAATTGAAGAACCAATTATTTTATTTATATTTTAAAGTTTTACTATAAAAAAAAATAACAGGTTAATATTGGTGAAAAATAAAGCTAAAAAAAGAACATAGTTCCCAAACCCAAACTACTGACAAAAATAAAAAAAAAAGGACCTGAAATGTATTACTGGTACTTTTAGTGTCATTCCATTGTGAGAATTCAGTGCAGTATTTAAAAAAGAAACCATTGTGGAAGGTCCAAAGAGCCACTTGTGGCTCCGGAGCCGTAGGTTGCAGACCCCTGCCCTAACCTGTCGATTTACACATAGGACCTGCTCTTTCTGTTGGGCTCTAGCTTTTAAATAATGATATTCTAGAATACATTTTAAAAGATTTTCCTAGAAATAGAAAGCATAACATGACATACTGTTAAGCCAAGATGAATTTTTAATAATCAGTTCTTTTAAAAGGTGACTGTATTTTTTTCTGAGGTTTTTGCAAAGCTTTTTTTTACAAAAATCTTTTACTTGAGGTCAGTAGTAGGCGCGTAGTACACTAAAAAAAAACCTTTTTAACTGAAGGCCAGCATCACTGTAAGAATCTACCGTCAATGTGTGTGTGTGTGTGTGTGTGTGTTTGTTTGTGCTTGAGTTTTGTATTTGTGCTTTGATAGCAGCACACCAGCGCTGCCGTAGGGAAAGTATGTGCTGAGCGGCAGCTGCATAAAAAGACCCTCCCAAACCCGAGCTGACGTGAAGTGACAGCTTTGCATATCTTTCACTGGCACTGACAGCTGACAGATGGATAGCACTCATACACCGCAGGAAAAAAGACACTGAAAACTGGGGGGGTGAAGAGGCCAGAGATGGAAAGAGAGAGAGAAAAAGAAAGAAAGACACGGAAAGAAAGCCCCGAGGATGATTCGCCAGCATTGCTCTCTGTTCAGAGGGCCAGCTTTTGATTGAGTGCTACAGAGAATAATAAACCCTCCACTACCCAGTGCAGTGACAGGCTTTCTCTCCTTCCTTATCGCTTGCTTTCCCCCCACTTTCTCTCTTTTCCTTGCTTCATTCTCTCCTTCTCTCCCAGATCCTTTTATTGTTGCCCCTCTTTTGCTCCCACTCCTTTATTCTAAGGCTCCTACTCCCCAGGCCCAACTTCAGCACCTCATGGGCTATCTTTATGTTTTCTCTCTCACTCTCTGCTCTTCATTTCGGTTGTCTGCTATCAGCCTCTATCTGCCATCCCAGTGTATTTGTCTCTCTCTATCTGAGGTGTGAGAGACAAGGGTAAGAGGTCCCTGTCAAACAAACCAACAGTACTCACTCACAGCTATTCCCTTGTGGATCTGACTGTGTATCTGGATCTTTACGGCACTCTCTGTTTCCACAACTACTGATACACCACCGCACGTTCATGTAAACACACACACACACACACACACATAAACATGCATGGCAGCATTCAACGCAGCAGGGGAACATGTGATCTTCAATACAAGCAAAGGCATAACATCAAGCACAAGTAAACAATCAGCATGCTCAGTTTTGGCTCTGAGAGAATGAATAAACTCTTATGCAATGAAATTACTTCATCTGAAGAGGGTAGCAGCACAATCTGATAACTGCTTATTAGAGTAGAATGACAGGAAAACCATTTTTGTAGTATTCCTTTCTATATTAAAAAGTGGAGCCCCTTATAAATATGGAAACAATTTAAAATCTTCATAATCTTGAATTGAATATGATGGATTGGTGGATCTATCCATCATGGAAACAACTAAATGAGCCCTGGACATGGATTTGGACTAGACATGGTCCACTATGAGATTCTGATAATCTTGTTTAAAATGTTATTAACAAAAATATGAGAATGTATTAGATGATATAGTGGTGTAAGAGAATCGTGTGGCACAAGATCTCGCAAAACAAAATGCAGCCATATTTCTTGTCGAAAGGAAGTCTGTCTTTGCATTTGCTGTCAACATGTAACTTCTTCAGTTGAAGTAAGTCTGAGCTATTATTATGAGCCCCAGATGTATGCTTTAAGCTTCAAACCCTATTGTATATGTGTTTGAGACTTATTTTGAAGTATAAAGTGAAGTAGTTCTTGTGTTGACAGAGTCTGTTGATAAAGACGTCTTATTTTACTGTCCAACAACAGATAAAGCATAGCAGAAGCCTCAACTGCCTTTAAACTGTCTGTTAGGGAGCATTTTAGTGCACCTGATAGAAAAAACATGGGGACTAAGAAGGTATGAATGATTTACTGTGAAAACATCACAGCAGGCAAATTATAAATATAGAAATAATGTAAAATACCATAGAATAAGCATCCATCCATCCATCCATCCATCATATGGAAGACCAAGTAAGCACTAGACATGGTATTAGACTAGGCATTGGTCACTATGGCATTCTAACGAGTTGTAAATACTAAGATATCCCAGTATTTACACCAAAATACAAACATGATTTTGGGGTAGAACATAATCTCGTGGTACAATGATCTTGCGATATTAAAGGTCCATGATGCATCCCATCAAACTAATGTCTGTGTCACAAACACATCTGGTTGCTGTCATCATGTGACTTAGTCTGGTAAAGTATCATGCCTAATTCATACCACCCAGTCCGCTCTATTGCAAAGCCTGTGTGGCATAACTTTGGTCATCTGTACCTGTCCCCTAGCGTCTGCTGGGAGACTGTTGTGACCATGCTGTGTGTGCCCCACGAGCACAATAATACTCCCAGCCAGAGAGGCAAACCATCATAACATGGCTACATTGTTTCAGCTCCGGTTTTGCTTTAGTCTTGAAAGGCACAGTACATATGTTAAGTTTACCTGTTCTATAGGAATCACTTTTTTTAAGATATGATGAAACACCTCTTTCATGTTTTTGTCTGATGTGTTTGCTAGCTGTAGATGTTGGATGGGAAGACAGGTGTAGGGATGAAGAGTATGAAGAAATCTAAGGGGTTTGGCACTGTGATTAACTTAATGTGGATGTTTATAGCAGAGCAGAGGTACTAAATGATTATCCTTGTTTTATGGTGCCCAGGCACACCTTAAATGTCACTGTTTATTTGTTTTTTTCTATGCATACACACACACAAACACCCATGCACGCAAACACACACGTTTGTTCAGTTCCGCTCTATTTTCTATTTCATCCATGAGGGTTAATCTGTGAATCTGTTCCAGTGCCCTCCTCTTCGTCTCTTCCCCCTTTCTCCTACTCCTCTTCTTTTCACTCTCATCCCTCCATCCCCTGGGCCTTTAGATGGCCTGTTTCCCTGCATCTCAACATTGAAGGGGGAAGCTAAGAGGCTGCCTCTCCACTCGGCCGGATGGTTGGAGTGGAACTGAAAGATGTTTACTAAATAGCCCCAATGTCCCTGCGCCTGGCATTTATTAGTCAGGACTCTGCTCGCCTGTTACAGCAAAAATACAAGGGCAAAACTACTAATAGCGCACTTTGGTGTCCTGCACAGTGCCTTTAGTCAGTTTCAAACATTTTAGTAAACCATTTCAATTAAAGTGTTTGGCCTTGCAATATTCTTTTGTCAAGGGAAACACTACAGCGTCATTTTCAACTAACTGTAACACCTTGTTCCACATTCAATTAGACATAAATTCACACAGGATGTTACTCAGAAAAAAAAGCAGCACCTCCAAGTTGCTGAGCAGGAACTCAGTTACTCTCACTTTTTTTCTTCTTATATTTTTATAATAACAGGCAGTGCATTACATCAGCTCTTTAAAAGGTAGAAATACTTGGTTGGAGGACTTGCAGTGCCTTCCCAAAGCATTTATACATCTTGAACCTTTCCATATTTTTGTCATGTCCACCTTCAATGTATTTTATTGGGATTTTAAATGATAGACCAACACAAAGTAGAACATAATTGAAATGATGAATGAAAATCATAAATGGTTTTCAAAAATATTTACAAACAAAAGCTGAAAAGTGTGGTGTGCATTTGTGTTTCACCCTCTGACTCTGATATCCCTAAATTAAACCCAGTGCAACCTATTGCCTTTTGAAATCACCTAATGAGTCAACAAAGTCCCTCTGTCTGCAATTTAACATCAGATGTTCTGTGAAGGCCTCAGAAGTTTATTAGAGAACTTTACAGAACAAACACCATCATAAAGACCAAGTAACAAAGCAGACAGGATAGGGAGAAAGTTGTAGAGAGGTTTAAAACAGCGTTAGCTTAAACAAAATCCAACCCATGTGAACTCAGGAAATGAAGCCACACTGTATCATGACATTATATTTTACTCCATATCAAACTCTAATCATAGGTTGAGGCGATCATACACATTCAAAACATAAGGACAAGGTGACAAGGTTTGAGGGAATAACACTGATTGCTGTAATCATTTAAATACCGTGGTGACACTTGTGCATAATGGTGCTCGATGGATGCATTTGAACTGCTGGAAGGCCTTGCAAATAGGAGAATTAGGAGGGAGCGCTTTTTCAGGGATCACCAAGGTTTCCTGGATCTATGTGCTGAACAGGGTCCAGCACTGGAGAGACCAACTCACAGGAACCATGGTATCCCTGTTCAATTGCAGGAGTTACCCACTTTGGGGTTCCTGGCAACCGGCTCTCACCAGAGCGAATTAGCCAACTGGTATGTGTTTAACATAATCAACAATTAATTAGCTCTCTGCCTAAAGCCACTTTTAGGAACAATATAATTCTGTTAAATTTGACATAGGTATGGGATAAGCACAATAATACCGGCTGTCCTGAACGGTATTGTTAATATGACCAGTCGGTACATCAGGCCAAGATTAAATGAAAAGTTGCAGCAATTTCCGGTTCGGTTTCCCAAATGTAATCGACGCAATTGGTTGCACTTATATTGCTATAACGGTTCCATATGATGATGAAAATATAAAGCTTCTATTCTATTGTGCAAGTCATACTATATAAGTTCAGACGACTTTTGAAATAGAATGTTATATTTAAATGTTTATCATTTGTTAGAGCAGCACAAAGTCCAGACTATGCTGCTCCAATTGGATATCTATAGCAAGACTTAAAGCCTATTGTTGGCATCAAAGGATTGGACCTTTTTGATAATTAGAAATTAGAGCTATTTTGCCTTTACTCAAAATCTCAAAAGACCAGACGCAGTAACTACAGACAAATATTCTACAAATCTCTTGAGTCAAATGCTTGCTACTCTTTTCAAGTTTTTGTTTGTACAAAATTTTAAAAACCTTTTCCCTTGTTTTGACAAATATGTGCTAGTTTTTGTGGGTCCCCTGTATATCTCAGAAGAACTTGTTAGCTCTAAGACACACCTGCATCCTAATTGCAAGAGGGACCAAGCAGGCTCATCATAAATCAAGAAGATGAATCCTGATCATAAGTCAGTCAGGCTGCCATCACAAGCAGCAGGCGGAGACATGCCCTCGAACTACAGGGACACTGATGACACCTATCACCTTCACATCTCACCCTGCTGAGACACACAAAAAAGATTTCTGTCACTGCTCACTATCTCGTCCTTCATGTAACTTCCACTAAGGATATACCCCAACACCCCAACCAATAAGTAACTGACAGTTAAAAAAACATATATTAAGCTACATCTTTTTTGTGTCTTACTTTAAAATCGGGTCTAAGCAAAAAAAACAACAGTATCTGCCGTCACTATTTTTCAAGAGAATTTCCTCACTGTGAGAAGCGGCCACAGCTATTAGCCTTGGCCGACCCTCATTAAGAGATTATAACTGATCCCTCCTAATAAGCTATTTACCTAATTAAAACTCAAACCCTTGTTTTGTGTTGCCCAAATAAATGTCTACTAAAATTATGATGTTGATAGAAAAGCAACAAACTCAGCCCCGTGCTGCCAGGGTTAGCAGGGAGATGGAGAGTTAAATCACACTCTGAGAGGCGAGTGTTTGACAGACCTGGTCCTTGTGTCGCTTGCCACGCACATTTGATATTTTGATAGCTCCCCGTCTTTTCCCATTAGCCCCTAGGGTCCCAAAACCATTTTAGATGTTTATCGCCAAAGCGCTGGGGGTTAATTCCGGGTCTCGTCAGGAGCGCCAGCAAAGAGCTGTATTGCGCTGTCACCCATCGTGGCCGAGAGCCGCCATTGACCGGCTTATCACGCCGAGTTGTGTTACACTGACTGACACATGACAATGACCCTGGTGACTCTCACTGGGCTGATAGCATCTGGGCTTTCTTTTTGAAACTCTCTCATTCTTTTCCAACTCCTCCACCCCCATCTCATTTTACTCTGTATCTGCAGGCGATGGAGAAATCGGGACTTTTGTCTCTTGGGAGGCAGGCAGAATCAGAGGGAAATTGTGTATTGCTCACCGGCATGCACACATAGGAAATACAGAGATAAAAGCTCTGTGGGTATGCACCCAAACATAAAATAGTTCTGATTGTGTTGAGCATATGTGATTAATATGCATGTCTATCTGCAGAGATCAAGTGTTATCAGTGACATAAAGAAGTATTGGTTTCACTGTTTGGTGCTGAATTGCATGGTGCCAGTGGGCATGCTGCTCAATAATCTGTTAAAAACACACACAGACAACACAGTTTCAGAGACTTCAAACCACTGTAGATCCATATGCTGAGAACATGCAGGTGGAACATTAAAGCATATACATGTATACACACAAATACACAAATTTAAAAGAAATGTTGTAGCCAAGTCCAGGCTTTCCGTTAGCATTAGTCCCTTTTTCAGCAGTGACTACCAGTGGGGTGGAGTATAATACTGTATTAAACCCACATACAGTCTGAGTTGCATGATGCAACATGGATCAGAACTTAATGATGGAAGCATTTTTGTAGCAAGCTAAATTCTGTTCAAACAAAAACTATTCAAAGCCTCAGGCAAATTTAGATTTGAAGTAATATTTAACTTTTACCAACATGTGTCTTCTGAAAGGAAGCACTATTGATGTTCTCGAGCAGCCTAGCCAAAGCCCTGACTTGAATCTGAGAATGTGTTAAGGGAGCTAAAGTTTAGTATAATGGCAAGGAGACTTTCAAACCTCAAAAGCTCATTGCCAAGGATAAATTGGAAAAAACAAAATACTAGTAGGAACACTGTGCAGAACTTACAATGAGTCATGCTGTAATTGCTGTAATGCCAAGGCTTTTCATTCATTTATTGAGAAGGGTGTAAAAAGTTTCTACCTAGCCATTTTTTAAAATGTGAATCAAAAAACATTTTTTTCATTTAGCTTAACTGTGTCAGGATCTGGATTGTGTTTGTGTTTTGTGCTTGCTACATGTGTTCAGTGTTTTCAGACGGTGCTGGAGTTCTCAGGTGTGCTGGGTGACAGGTGCGACTTATTCTACTGATTACTTTGAGGAGTACTTAAGCAGGAGGNTGTGTTTGTGTTTTGTGCTTGCTACATGTGTTCAGTGTTTTCAGACGGTGCTGGAGTTCTCAGGTGTGCTGGGTGACAGGTGCGACTTATTCTACTGATTACTTTGAGGAGTACTAAAGCAGGAGGCTCCCAGCACTTTGATGCCTGAGTGTTTTGCCCACAGTGGTAACAAGCTCAAGCCAAACAAAAAAATCTATGCTTTGTTCTTTGACCTCATGTAACTTTGTTTATGCTCCTTCACAGGCTAAGTAAACCTGAAACCTGGGTTTATGTCACTGAATACTGATTATGTGTCCGGACGTCTTTCTGGATGATTAAGGTCATCTATGTTCTGAGGATTTCATTTCCTATCTACTGGCTTCATTTGGATTTGCATCTAGCAGGCAGTTTCCTGCTACCTTCGCCTCTTGGACCAAGCCGCAAGCGTACCCTGTCCACCCTCCAATGTAAGCATCTGCAAACTGAACTCATTCCTATTTTGCTCTGAGCTCACACTGAACAGCACCTAAAGAAATTTCTACAAACCTGGATCCTGAATGCCTCTTCCCCTGGCAACCTGACCACACCTATTTAGTAAGCTGTTCTCTTGTTTGCATTAATTCCTTGTTCTTAGTTTGACATTATTCAGTTCCCTATTTTTCACCAGTACTCTTCCCTTCTTTCCATACAGTTGGAGAATCATCCATTACGTTCCTCATAATCTTTGTCACAATAAACATTCTTTACATATTCTGTTCTCCAGAGTGTTCTCTGTATGTGGGTCAGATCTATTGCAAACAAAATGACAACACTCTGGCCAACAAGACCCAGCAGAAGCACTCCGTAGAACTCTCTGAATAATGCAAATCAAATCCCCTTTCATGATTCTTCTCTCCGTTCCCTTTCAGAGCAACAATGCCAGACTAACCAACAGCTAGAGCAGATTGCCTCCATGTTGCAACAGACCTTAGGTACTCAGTTCACTACACCTATAGATGGCGCTACTACATTACCGGTATCCCAACAGCTACCTCATTCTTGTGACGTCACTTCGCCTAATCCTGAAAAGTTTCCTCGTTCTTTTCCCCATGATGACATAAAGATTGCTTATGTTATTGGATTATTGACAGGCAAGTCTTTGCAGTGGGCTGAGGCCCGGTTTCCTGATTGTAGAAAATTTGGTTTTACTTTTGAAGATTTTGTTAACGAGTTTTAAAGGACTTTTTCCCCTGTGTTAGACAAGTCTAGTGCTGGCCGACAGTTGCGGGCCTTAAAACAACGTCACAGACCCATTACTGAGTTTTCTATCAAATTTGGTACGTTAGCACCTACCTCGGGCTGGAATAATGAAGCTTTAAAGAGTACCTTTTTGCAAGCATTAGATGATTCACTAAAGGATGAGTTAGCCATGATTGATGAACCCCCTACCTTAGATGAAGTTATTTCCTTAGCTACCAGAGTTGACAACAGAATCAGAGAGGAGAGCCAGAGCAGAAAGGTCCAATTACAAACCTCAACTAAAGAGTAATTTTCCACCCTATGTTCCGTGTCCACCTCGGCAACCAATTTCTGAACCTGAACCCATGCTGGTTGGATGCACTCATCTTTCTTCAGAAGAGAGACCGAGACGCAGATTATCCAAGCAGTTTTTACTGTGGTTCTTCTGATCATTTTGTAGCAACTTGTTCTGTCTGCCCCAGGCCATTAAAAGACAGGGTCCACCAGCTTTGAAGGGAGGGTTGGTGGACCACGCTCAGATTTGTAAAACCCCCAGATTTAGCTTACCTGCTACTATCATAGTGAACCAGCATTCCATGACCTTATCGGCATTGATAGATTCTTGCTGCGAACAGAATTTTATAGATTCAGAGTTGGTAAATCAGGCAGGCATAGAAGTTGAATTACTTGATTCTCCACGTTCTAGCTCTAGATGGTAAGAAGTTGCAGCAAATAACTCAACAAACCAAACCAGTAGAACTTTTATTGACAGGCAATCATGGAGAGAAGACATCTTTTTTTGTGTTTCCTGTATCTCAAGGCACATTAGTCTTAGGTTTCCCCTGGTTGCAAGAACATAATTTAGATTGGTCTACATGTCGTATTGAGTCCTGGTCCACTAATTGTCACTCATCTTGTCTCAATCTGCCTTTTCCCCTAGTCAACCTCAACAGGCCAAGAAAGAGGACGAGGTAATTGATCTTACTCATGTGCCCTTTGAATACCATGATCTTAAGGGAGTCTTTAGTAAAAATAAGGCCCTGTCCCTACCACCTCAGACCTTATGATTGCGCAATCAACCTTCTTCCCGGTGCGCCTCTGCCCACTAGCAGACTTTATACCTCTCCCATCCATTTCAAAAGTCTATGGAGAATTATATAAATGACTCCTTGTCTGCAGGTTTTATTTGGCCCTCATCCTCACCACTTGGGGCAGGCTTTTTCTTTGTAGGAAAGAAGGATGGTTCCTTATGTCCTTGCATTGATTATAGGGGTTTAAATCAAATCACCATTAAAAATACGTACCCACTTCCTCACCTCAGCTTTCGAACCGGTTTATGGTGCCACTATATTCACTAAGTTAGATCTTTGTAATGCTTTCCATCTGGTCAGGATCTGCCAGGGGGATGAGTGGAAGATGGCTTTCAAGATGCCGTTAGGCCATTTCGAATACTTGGTCATGCCCTTTGGACTATGTAATGCTGCTGCTGTGTTCCAGGCGTTAGTCAACGATGTGCTCAGAGACTTTTTGAACATTTTTGTTTTCGTATACTTGGATGACATATTGATCTACTCGAAGGACGTTCAGGAGCACTGCAGGCACGTTCGCCAAGTACTGCAGCACCTTTTGGAAAACCGTTTGTTTGTTAAAGCTGAGAAGTGTGAGTTTCATCAGTCTTCCATCACATTTCTGGGCTACATCCTTGAGGGTGGACAGGTACGTTCAGATCCAGCGAAAATTAAGGCAGTACTGGAATGGCCGGTGCCTGACTCTCGCAAATCATTACAGCGTTTTTTGGGTTTTGCAAATTTTTACAGATGTTTCATTAAGGATTCTAGTCTCTTGCAGCACCTCTGACTGCACTAAGTCCTCATTTTCCTGGTCATCTGAAACCAAAGTAGCTTTCCAAATCATCAAAGAAAGGTTCTCCCAAGCCCCCATCTTAGTCCATCTGGATTCCTCAAGACAGTTCATCCTAGAGGTCAATGCCTCTGACATTGGAGTTGGAGCAGTGTTATCACAGAACTCAGAAGATGGGAGACTTCATCCTTGTGCTTTTTTTTTTTTTTTTTTTTCCTGCAGGTTCAGTAATACAGAAAGAAACTATGATGTGGGTGACAGAACTGCTAGGAATTAAACTGGCCCTTGAGGAGTGGCGTCACTGGTTTGAGGGGGCTGAGCATCTTATCCAAGTCTGGACTGATCATAAGCACTTGGCCTACCTCCAGTCAGCTAAAAGACTTAACCCACGCCAGTCTCGTTGGTCTTTATTTTGCTCTCGTTTTGACTTATGCATTTCTTTCAAACCCGGACCTAAGAACATTAAGCCGGATGCGCTCTCCAGACAGTTTGCCACTGATGATTCCAAGAAGGAACCAGCTCCCATCCTGCCACCCAGTTGGACGATTGGAGCACTCGGATGGGAGATAGAGGACACTGTTCTTAGGGCCCAACAAGAACCTGACTCTGGCAATGGACCACCAAACCGCATCTATGTTCCATCGAAAATATGCTCCTGACTAATTGATTGGTTGCACACAGCAAAATTTTCTGCCCATCCTGGTGTTAGTAGAACTATTGCTCTAGTTCAAAGGAGGTTTTGGTGGCCCTCGCTGCATAAAGATGTGAAAGAATTTGAGCAGGCTTGTGCAATTAGTGCCAGCAACCTGTCACCCGCAGGCTTCTCCAACCCTTCAGCATCCCAAATTGACCTTGGTCTCACATAGCATTGGATTTCGGTACTGGACTTCCCCTTTACGCAGGTATGATAACAGTTCTCACAATTGTGGATCGTTTTTCTAAGGCGTGTCATCACTTTCCCCTCAGGAAGCTTCTGTCAGCCCTACAGACAGCCAAACTTCTCACTGAGCATGTGTTTCGTCTTCCTGGTATCCCTCAGGACATTTTATCTGACCGAGGCCCACAGTTTATCTCACAGGTTTAGAAACTATGACGTAACAACTTAAAACAAAATACAACCTTCTTCTGAAACAATTTTTTCTTCAATGACATTAATACACAGAGGGGATATATCCCCTCTGTGTATTAATGTCATTGAAGAAAAAATTGTTTCAGAAGAAGGTTGTATTTTGTTTTAAGTTGTTACGTCATAGAGGATAGTGATAGAGAGTGAGAGTGATAGTTGTCAATCTCACACACATCAGATAACTGTTCAATACAGAATATGTTGGTGAAATCACTTTATGACCTCTCACTTATGACATGCTCATAACTAAACTACTTGAGAGTTACTTATGTTGTTTTGATAGCTCAAGATCGGATCAGACAATTGTAGACTTTAGAAAAGATTTATATTCCCATCACTGGACATGGTGTCTAGATGTTTGAGAATGGCCACATGCAAGTTCGCAATGGCATCTCTTGATCCAGGAAAAATATTGTTAATCTAATAGTATAATTTCCTAAGTCATATTTTGGCTTACTGTTACAATATCAATAAAAAAAATATAAAATTCTTGCTGAAAAATTTGTATATTTTTTTGTTTTTGCAAAAAACGTTCAAATATGAGGCTAACGATGTGTTTATTTTTGCCTCCTTGTGCTACAATGGAGTTTTAGTTACGATTTTCATAGAAAAAGCTGCATGGCCAGCTGACAGAGCTGACTAACTGAAGACACACATAACTCTGTGTGCTTGGAGACAGTCGCTGGACAGTGGAGCTGTTTCTCATTAATGTTTGTCTTCCTCTTATCAACTCTTACCCGCTTCCCGGTCCCTGGTAAGGAAAATAATCCCCACAGGATGATGCTGCCACTACCATGTTTCACTATGGTGATGGTGTGTCCAGAAGAATGGGCAGTGTTAGTTTTCTGCCACACAGTGCTTTGCATAAAACCAAAAAAGTTCAGTTATAGTACCATCTGACCTCATCAGGACCCATCTACCACATGTAAACTGTACAAGTAAGATACTGGTGGGCTTTTGATTTTATCAGCTCCCTAGTCTCTGAATCCAGTTGAGCACAAACTCTACAAGACCTCATAAGATTTGTGACTGCGGCTTGACGTACTTGCGGTGCTGTCAGCTAACATCCTTTTGTTTAGATGACAATGAGGTGATTCTACTTCATAAGCTGCCAGTTCTGGATCTGTGGTGCAACTCTACGACTCACAGCTAAGACCTGCAGTGGTAATGGAAGTGCTGGGTACTTCTGCCCTTGATTGGCCTATTCAGCAGTTGGTTACCATGGAGATCCTAGATGAAGACCAGCTGAGAGTGTTGACCAAGAAAGTCCACAGATTCCCCAGGCAAGTCCCCTTGCTGCTTTGCTCTAAACAAATGTGGCAGTAGCTGCTCTCCTATTTATTTATTTTTTCTTTATTAAATATTAAATGACAATTAAATACTTTGACACTTTCTACTCCAGCATAATGCAGATATCCAATTGTTCTCTCTCCAATTTATTAAAGAAAATCCCAATACAAAGAGCAAATGGTGAAGTAAAAGCTGATGCAGGGAACCAAGAATCTGCATGCAGTGATGTGGATGTGACTATGTGTTGTCAGGGGAAGGGGCAATGTTCTGGAACAAACCCAATCTGCAACAGCCTAAAACTATGCAACTCTGTGTAAATGTTAAGCTGCTTGTGCTGTTAATGTTTTTCAGCACAAATCTTATGTGTTGTAGAGTTTGTGCTCTGCAACTCAGAGCTGCTTTAGATTGAAGCAGGAGAACAAAGCTTCCTCAAAAATAGTGCTGTCGTCAATGAATTTGTTCAGATTTTATGAACATTTACAAGTAAAGCTTAGGTGAGTCATTCTTTTCTATACTAATACTTAATGTTATCATTCACCGATGATGCCTCTGTGGATGTTTGTTCAAATGAAGAAAGCAAAAGGAGTGTGTTTGTGTTCATCCGTGTGTGTGATTCTTTGGGCACCAGCCATGTCAGCCCCCTGCAGCGCAACTGCCCTTCACACTTCTGTTTATCTACTGCTGCTGAGGACTGGCAAGACTGATAAGAGTACATCACTCCCTGTCTCCTGTGCCGTCTCCCCATCTCTCTATCTGTCTCTGTCGCACGTAATAAACATAGACGAACAGACTGGTTGCCGTCACTTTCAGCCAGGTTCCTCCAGAATATGTTCCAGCCCACTTACAGAGAACATTGGGCCATCTGAAGTCTGATCCCTTTGCTGGTAAACCTTGATATTCTATTTACCCTCCAAATCCAAGGTGTGTTTTGCAAAATCAGATGTTAAATCTGTGTTCGATGAGAATTTTCAGCCGCCAGTGGAGGACTTGTTTATTTTCAGAGAAAATGATTGAAATCATTAATCTACTGGTCAAGGAGAGTCAATTTTTGTTTTTTTCAGTTGGCCTGAATTATCTCTTTGTGAGCTTAAGCTGTTTCACACAGCTCTCTACAACCAAGGATCAAAACACACTGTCACTATGAAAACATTTGCCAGTGGCAATGTTTAACACAAATCCTGCAAAGGCTTTTATTTTTCCCATTGCCACCTGCAGTCTTTCTTTATTCTGACTAACTGCAGGTCCCCACATTTACCTAGAGGCTGACCAATTTAGCAATGGTCTCTGCTTATTATTGTCATCCATGATGTTAG
This sequence comes from Characodon lateralis, assembly GCA_036250325.1. NCBI lineage: Eukaryota > Metazoa > Chordata > Actinopteri > Cyprinodontiformes > Goodeidae > Characodon > Characodon lateralis. Next base: position 873 of record JAHUTJ010025446.1, on the reverse strand, counting down.
CTGTCAGGAATGAGGACACTGAGACAAGCTTTTGGTATGAATATGAGTGTACAGATAGGCTCGGTGTTTCAGGAGTTCCCATGAGTTTTTGTGTGTGTGTCAATTTGTGCACAGCACAGCGAGCGTGCGTGCAAATGTCTGCGTGTGTCCTCAGTCAGCCAGCTGAGTCTGCAGTCAGTTTACGTTTGACTGCAGGGCAAAAACTCGAGCAAGAAATGAATTCTGACTCGCCGAGCGCCTCACATAAATTCCCTTTTTCATATCCCGACACAAAAGACAACATATCTGCATTGCATTATCCCTGGGACTCCTTTCTCATTCTGATGATGATTTAGGGATGTTGAAGTCTCTTCATGAATGTCAGAGCTGAGCTGGAGAGAAGCAGTGAAACAGAGAAAAGGAAGAGAGACAATCTGACCGAATGGCTTTGAGTGTGAAGGGACTATTTAAGCAAGGGATTGAAATTAAGCTCAAATTATATTTAAGTTTTCCACAAAATCAATGATTTAAAAGAATAATAGTGTAGGCATTATATAACAGTATGGTACTGTATGAAAGCATTTAAACCTTTTGATCATTGTATTGTCCTGAAACAACTACATACTATTCTAGATTTTATTGAGGATTTCCTTTTACTTCACAAATTATGAGGTATACCTGATATACAGCTTCATCCATGTTACCCCCAACTCTGAACTGCTCCCCTATACTCCACATGATGCTCCCACCATCATGTTTCACAGCTGGGAAATACAGGGGTTGGACAATGAAACTGAAACACCTGGTTTTAGACCACAATAATTTATTAGTATGGTGTAGGGCCTCCTTTTGCGGCCAATACAGCGTCAATTCGTCTTGGGAATGACATATACA
>JAHUTJ010025445.1:0-25862 GCA_036250325.1 Characodon lateralis | reverse complement strand
TGTCAGGTAGTCTTTGATCCAGGAGATTGTTGAGGCCTCCACCTGAGTCTTCTGGAGTTTCTGACAAAGCAAATCAGGTTGGATTGTATTAAATGCACTGGAGAAATCAAAGAACATGATCCTCACTTTGTCCAGATGACAGTGGGTTTGTTGAAGCAGGTGTATGATGGCATCTTCAACTCCAACTCCACAGCGATAAGCAAATTGAAGGGGGTCCTGCTTGTAGATATAGAGACAGAGATGGGCGGTCATGTGACGTTTGTGTATTTTTAGGCCCAGTTTTTGATGTGTTTGTTTGGTTTGTCTCTGGATGTGAGATGAAAGACGAGGCCATCAGGGATATAATGCTGGGCCGTAAACATTTCAAACTATCAGAACAAATTTACAGAACAGCAGGGAATCACTTTCCATATGTTTCATGTTTATATTTAACAGTCTGTGAAAAACGGTTAGAACAACCAGCTAGACATGTTAACGTTGAACTCAGTAGATGCTGCATGGGGTACATGCCTATGTCTGATTTTACTTCCTGTTTGCATTAGTCCCTACTCAGTGCAGCTCTACTTGCTTTTTAGGCTTTTCCAGTAGTAACAGTTACTTATTTGGAGTACCTGCTTGCTTGCGGTTCCAAGCGAGCCAACCCGTCAGCAGACTGTCGGTCACTAAATTGGGAGGGGTGTGGGGTCACTAGTCCACTTGTCACAGCATATTTTAATAATTAATATCTTCAACCGTTAAATCGTTGTACACTGGGCTTATTGTGTATATGACCACTATAGCAAGCTAGCATTAGGTAGCACTAGCTTACCTTCACATGTCCTCTAGGTTATTTGATGCCGCTCCATGGCTTCTCTCTCTCTCCGGTACTGATCCAGAGTGTTCTGTCTTGCTCCCTGCAGCCAGCTCTGCCTCTGAGTCTGACAGCAGCCATAGACTGAGCAGCCTCTCCTCCATTGTTGTTGTGTTTCTGTCACATGTGAATCACATCGTGTTAGTTTTTGGTACTGCCGGGGCGATCCCGTTCCACATTAATAATATAATATCAGCCAGTTATATAATGTTTTGAATGCATTGTTATATAAATTTTATCATGATGATAAATGAAAATAATTTTTACAATAATCATAAACCAGATTCCAAAAGAAAAAAAGGGGGGAATTACATTTATGTTTATTGTTATGTCCAGCTTTACAGCCCTGCAGAATAAAAACTGAGGTAATAAATATATTTTTTTATGTTCTATCAACCAATCAGAATGGTATCTGGAGATGCACGCCACAGCTGTCCAATCTCTGCATATCTATGGTCCTGATAGTTGCCTGTTTGCTTACTCAGGTAGACCAACAGGAGTCTCTCTAGGACCTTCATGATGTGGGATGTCAGGGTAACTGGTCTGTAGTAGACTGATGGGTATGCTTTCTCTGGAACCAGGAACAAAACAGCATGTGTTCCACAGCACCAGAACCATCTTCTGGGTCAGGCTATGGTTGAGAGTTGCTCTACAGTCTTACAGAGCTGTTTTGCACAGCATAATTAAACTTAACAGAAGCAAATAGAAATATTTCCTTCTGTGTGTGATACATTTTATGGTAGTCTCACGTTTTATTGAATTAAATTACAGAAATAAAATAACTTTTCATGATATTCTTATTTATTGAGACAAACCTATAAGCAGACTTTGTTCCCACAAAGACAATATGGTGGAACGTTTCAAATGATTAACCATAGAAGGGTTTCTGAGCTTTGTTTTAACCAAACACTGCGGCTCATTTGTGATTCCAGTGGATTCTGCAGACAATGTGAGGAAGAACGGCTTTCCTTTCAGTCAGTTGTCCTGCTTCTTGTGTGAGAGCACTCTTTTTATTCTTCAATGTGTCTGTCTGTGTATGCAACACATTTAGTCGTGGGACCTGGTGGAGCAGACCCAGAACTACCTGAAGCTGCTTCTCCACATCATCAATAACAATGGTAAGTAGAAGTTCTCACTGGTGACATTGACCTTCAGTTATTCCCTGGTTTTCATCATCTTTTTGATTGATTATTTCTGTTGGCACTTCAGTGTTTCCAACACTCAGGCTGTGTTCACCTTGTTAACCTGCCCTCAGTCAGAGTAGAACCGAAAAAATGCACCATTCAGCAGGGGCTGAATGGTGCATTTTGGCTGGTTTGGACTTCCTGCTGTTATCAAAGTATCTCTGGGACATACACTAAACTCTGCTAAGAAATCATGTTTCTCATCAGATCTTACCAGACTAGTCAGTGCAACAGCACACTGACACTTTCTTGTACATTTACTGGAATGATCTCATTCACAAAGTAAGCTCAACAACCCTAGCATAGTACACCGGTGATTAAAATATACCCACCACAGTGAATAAAAAAAGTCAGCAATATAAAGACAAATTGGAAACCAAAAATAAAAACAGCTTCCAGTATTAGGATTTAGCTATTAAGCATTAGGTTCTAAAAATGGCTCCAGTTTTATTGGCCTCATTTATGAGCAGCTTGATCAGAGTTTTATGTGCTGCTGTGTTGTGCACCTGGAGACCTGTGTTACATGATGAAAATAATCCAATACAACGCTGAGTGGTTTCTCCACAGTTTGTTTCTTCTCCTTCCTCTCAGACATTACAGTACAATAAAAACCCCGCTTTCCGCCCTCCAAAACAAAAGACCGAACACTAGCTAAACCGGCATGTGGACGTAAGAATAAAACACTAAACATATAATAAACAGAAATACCTCTTTATATACTCCTATATACTTAACAACTATAAGTGCAGTACCACCTGGAGGGAAGAGACTGGAACAGCATTCTGTTCCCGCTTCATGTGTGTGATACAAGGGTACTTCTCAGCCTCTCAAGCCAGCCAGCTGGAGCTCTTGGCGAGTTTCTTTTAGAGAAACGGGACTAAAACATGCAAGTAAAGAAAAAGTGAAAACTGATTCAATAGAAACAAAATAAAACATGGTGATTAAGGTTGAAACCCTGATAAACCTTTTTGCAGACAACTTCTCAGTTAGCTTCAAACCTGAATTTGTGATCAGACATGGTTCTCAGATTTTTACCCAACTGAACACATTCAGTTTTGGTGTTTGTCCTTTAGTTATAGTCACCTCTTTGGGTGAGACGTTCTTTCTAAATGATGTGGACATCTCTAGTTTTTCAACCTTTAGCTTCAGGTTGTGCTCTTCACAGCTGTTTTATACACTGGTCAGGAAGTGGACTGGGACCAGGTTCATGTGATAGATCTGTTGTCATATTGGTACTGGTAAATGTTTGTAGAAGGAATAGACCATAAAGGTGGATCAGATGTGGTAGTTTAAGCGCACAACCCGTGCACCGAGGTTTTGGTCCTTGATGCGGCCCTGGCGACCTTCGCTGCATGTCTTCCCCTTTCTACACCCCTGTTTCCTGTCTGCCTACTGGGGAAAAAAAAAAAAAAAAAACTGGAAAAAATAAAGGTCACTAGTGCTACAAAAAATGTAAAAAAAAAAAACAAAACAAAGAAAAAACTGACTACACACCTGAGGTAAACTGATGAAGTGAACTGGAACATGAGTCCAGGTCCATCCAGGTGTTTAAAAATTCTGTTCAGCAGCATGTTAGTTGCATCCTCTACCCCTCAGCAAAGGGTCCGGAGCCTTTTCATTTGGACTCAGAATCTCAGCCCTGACTTGCCTTTCCAAACGTTCCATCATGATGGAAACGTGAATGTGTATGAAGTTCAGAGCATCCAGCTCTGATGGATGCTCTGAACCACTGGATGATCGGCTGTCTTCTAACTTTCTCTACGAGTGTCCTCAGTGAAAGATGTCTGCAAAACAGTTGCTGGTAATGGTTGAACTGGAATAATAAAACAATGACTAGAAGTGAAACATTTAAACAGAGGGTAAACTTGGATATGCTGATCCACTCAATAAAAGCACAAGTCTTTGAAAAAACGTAATGACTAACCGACTGTGTGAACTTTAATTAGCTAGTTGAAAGTTGGAGGTGATCATTTAACAATTAGAACAATGCTAAAGAAGTTGTTGTCATCTTCCAACCAGAGAATTAGAAACGTTATCACCAGTTGTTCCAATCAATCCTGTCAGTGGTGACTAGAGCTTCTACCCCAGTGCATTGTGGGCTTACTGTATTTCTAGTTGTGTCTTTTGGGGTTCACACAGAAGGGGGTTTTGTATTGTTTCAGATGACAGCGGGCTTCTGGTGCACTGCATATCCGGGTGGGACCGAACACCTCTGTTTGTTTCCCTCCTCAGACTCTCCCTGTGGGCAGTAAGTTATTCTCCTTCTCTCTAACACATTCTCTTCACATCTCAGTTCATTTAGTCTCGAAAATATCTCTTATTGGCTACATTAACTAGAAGCTGAATCTGTCTTTGTGAACCCCAACACTGCCCCATCATTATCTGCACATGGCTGACAGTAAACATGTCTTATACTCGACCTTATAGGGTATCAAGCCCAGGTGTTCCATTTAATATTGGTTTTAGCCAATCAGTGTTAGTATTCTACACTCCATTTAAAATGAAAAATAAACCCAACAACAACCCTGTTTTGCAGCACATGGAGCCATTCTCAAACACTAAAACTCTTATATGCAATTAATGGTGGTGAGGAAATGACGTCCTGGCCCAATAGTACATGAAAAGAAGAACTCAACAATTGGCATAAATGTGTGACTTTCTCATTGTACTTCCACAGGACGGTGCAGTGCATGCCAGCCTGGGGCCTGCTGAGATTCTATATCTGACCATTGCTTATGACTGGTTTCTCTTCGGGTAAAAATAATCCCTTCATTTGCATCACAAACTTGATTTTATGACATCCCAGCAAGTCAAATTTTCCCAGCAGCAAAGCAAGCATGAATACTGCAGGGCACCAGTGCTGCTACTCTGCTGTTTTAACGTGTGCTCAGTATCACACACAACTGACAGCTGCTTTATCAGATCAGTGGCCCAGTAAAACATCTCATACTTTAGTCATGACCACCTTTCATTCCTTCACATTCTATTACTGCTCCTCCATGCAGCACACTTTACTCCTCCTTGGGGTTGACCTCTTCAAAGCTACCAGCAATCAAGGGCCATCTTCATATAAGTCCTTCTCTGCCACATAGAAATATTCCAGTAGACTTGGCATGACCCCCAGAGATGGTCCAACCAGATGGATGTGGTGTGAAGTAAAGAACAGAGGGAACAAGTAATCAGAAGACATGGAAAGACTACAACTCGGGGCTCATACACTGATTTCTGCTCTATTTAACAGTGTTTTACATGATTTGGTCTTAATAACTGGTGAAAGAGGGAAGTTGATTGGTTGAAACAATATTTTGAATCAGTTTGATCTCGATTGACTGGTAATAGATGTAGGGCAGTACTTGTTTAACTCTAGAATGCTCCTCTACCCCCCCTCTATCTTAGCCTCACTGAAGCAATCTGTTTTTCTTTACACTATTTTGTCCTACAGTATAATCAGAACAATTTACTCCACATATGAACTCAAGAAACCTCCTGAATTGTGTCATTGAGCCAGATTCAGGACCAGTGTCAAAGCCTCTCTGAGGCAGAACCAATGAATGCTCCTACTGGGTCGAACTAAGTTACCATTGCTGTTCAATAAAAAACAACGTTCTTAAGAGATCTAAAGATAAACCCAGAAAAGGGGCTGATTTTATAGTTCAGCCCAAAATGATTCAAAGCCCTGGCAAATTTGGGTTTGATGCAATCTTGTAATTTGAAAGGAGAGACTGATTCTGCATCAATACATAGCGCTGCACTGAACCATTGTTGTCTCTGGTTTCCAGTTTATTAGCTCTCTGATGTTTGCAGAACCACCAGACCAGTGATGGTATCACGTCTGCTCATCACACACAGGCCACGGCTAACTGCTCACCTCCCTACAGGGTTTCCTCCTGTAGGGATTGCTCCTGATACTAATCAGCCATGGTGTCTCTGATGTGTCCTAAGATATATGTTGATGACTCCTGACTTTAACCAAGTATGCAGTGAGATTGATGTGAAGGTGTTACTGCTGTTATTTGTGTTAACAGTGTGTGTTTATCTCCAGTCACATGCTGCCTGATCGACTCTCCAAAGGGGAAGAGGTATACCTGCTACTATAACCCCTGACGTTTCTCGTGTTTAGAGTGTCACCATGTTAAAAAAAACATCTGAACTGTGAAATAAAATTAGCTTCATGAGTTTATTTCTGTCTATAATGCAAGATGTTTTCCTCCCTCAGATTTTCTTTTTTTGCTTCAATTTTTTGAAGCACATCGTCTCAGAGAAGTTCTCGGCTGTTAGGAAACAGAGGCGAGGCAACGTTTTTCTTTTCTTGCATGGTTTTTAAAAATCTTGAATTGTTTTGTAAAATGTATAATAGCTGATCTTTTTGACGTTTTAGAAGGAAAAACTCCCACTTCAAAGACAGTGACTTCACTGTGGAGGACCTCTGCCAGCTGAGTATGTCACCTGCTCTGAAACATTCCTCATGGATGGATCATGTCTGATAGTTGATTATATTTGAAGGAGTGGTGCAGCGTGTCAGACTTACATGCACAGAACACATGACAGCTAGGACTGAACACTAAGGAGAGGTAGAAAAAGAAGGAGAATTCCTGTTAGTTGGTGAAGCCAGGGGGTTGTTAGTGAAACAAACACTGTGAACACATGATCACTGAAGGAAATGGGCCAGTTAAATATGATATTTGTTAGGTTAACATTTTTGCAACGTTTGCTAAAAAAGGTCCCAGTATTACACCCCATGGTACCTGTTGGTGTTGCTGTTTCCAGGGTCCAGAGATCGTGGCAGTATAACCAGTCTGAGCAGCGACTTTTCCCTCATCACTGAAGAGGTAGCTGGTGCCTCCTGTCCCAACGCCGACACTATGGACCTGTTCTCCAACCAACCCCAGGCCTCCAACTGGTCAGCCTCACACACACAAGCTCCCATGATGTCATTCTCTGAACTTATGGATCACATTTCTGTGGAATATTTGACTCAGTCTGAGTCTGTAGACTTCAGTCAACAGTAAATGAACAGTCCCATTCATTGCAGATGTTTTAGTGAGAAGAACACTTCAGCCACCAGAAATAACAAACGGCTGTTTTTTGCATCATCGGAATAGACTCATGTTAGAGATGAGTTATTAGAACCTCTGCGTTCATTAAGAATAAAAACAGACTTTCTCTGTATGATGAGTGTTTACTACATAAATAATAATCTTTAATAATGTCAGAAATGTGGAAATCTGTTAAGGGATATTAAGGGTTCTGCTGCTGCTAGATGATCATTTAGGAGTGGAACAAAGTTCAGTCTGGAGAGGCTTTGCTTTGTAAAATCAGCTCAACCCATAATTAGAAGAGCCCCTGGATCAGGTCCAATACACGCATCCTGAGGAAAATGAGTTACTTCACTGATCTGAAATGTTAACAAGGAACCTCAGGTATTAAAGCTCTCCATGACTGTGCCCAGCTTGAGTTTCTGCTCATCATACCAGCCAAAATACAGAACCACCCATCCTGGTTCCGGTTCTGCTAGAGCTTTCTTCCTGTTGAAAGGCAGTGCTGCCTCTCCACTGTTGGCCCTTGCTTGCTCAGAATGAAGGATTAGATTGAAGTGAAGACTTGACCCAACCTGCTGGTGTCATTTTAAACCGTTCAACTAATTGATCTGAATCTTTTTATTTGGTTTAATGCAGCCAAACTGGACTGAATGTTACTGAATATATATAGGTTCCACTTTTGCTTTGGTGTTTACATATACCGAGAACCGATGGAAAACGACTTAGAACGGAGAACGACTTAGAACGGAAAACGGCTTAGAACGGAAAACGGCTTAGAACGGAGAACGACTTAGAACGGAGAACGGCTTAGAACGGAGAACGACTTAGAACGGAGAACGGCTTAGAACGGAGAACGACTTAGAACGGAGAACGACTTAGAACGGAGAACGGCTTAGAACGGAGAACGGCTTAGAACGGAAAACAACTTAGAACAAGGCATCCAGGCCATATAAAACATAATAAACCTATAACACGGGTATCTCTCACTGACATGGTAAATAAATGAAAATAACTCCAACACAGATACCACTGTGTGATTTCTTTGCTCAGGTTGCTCAGATACAGTGTTTTTTTTTTTTTTTTTTGAAGAAGAAGCACAATAAAACAATATTACAATCAATTACACCAAACAACTCAAAGTTCAAAAACCACATTACCATCACTGTAGTTACGCTCCTATAACCTGGTACCCGACTGTCCAACAAATAAACTTCCTTTACAGTAGTAATAATACATCCACAATATGTCCTACAACACAAGGAGAACGATGCTGCTGTTGAGCATGAATGTTATTTTATCGTAATCCAAAGAGTCGGACAGGCTTTGTTCAGAAGACTAAAGAGCAAAGTTGTTCAAGCGTGGAGTTGACATCGAACTCTGTCTTGTTTTTATTGAAGTTGTAGTTGAGTCAGGGCTCCAGACATGAAGCTATGATGCTGACTGACAGTCTCATACAATGTTGAGATGTTTCCTGACATTTGAGCAGATGTGCACCAATCTACGAGAGTTATAGTGCACATAAACAGCATGAGGGAACATTTGCTTCAGAAGTACATACACTCCACCTCTGGTTCCTGACATCACAGATGCGCCATCAAAACGAAATCCTATGCAAAGAGATGGATGGAGCTTCAGGGGTTCCAAGACTTCCAGAATCTTCCTTGTAATTCCTTTAGCAGACATAACATCTGTGTCCGTAAATCCGACAGCTCCCTCCTTTATCAGCCCACCATGAATGAAATGGAGACCCGCAGCTGTTAGGTGCATAATTTTCTTCTCTGTATGCTGCCAGTTTACTGAGAGCTACAACATAAGGTTTGCTGTTTTCATGTTTGGAACAAGCTTCTCTTTTATGAATGAATGCTCCACACGAACCCCAGGAAAATGTCTGCAGCATTTGCAAAAAATGGCATCCTCTGCTACACTAGACTCAACCCACCTAAAGTCGTTATACAAACTTAACAAAAAGCACCAGAATTTTGCCAACATCACAGTTCTAGGAAAGCTTAATTATCATTAGTTTCATTATTGGCTGAGTCTCTGGTTCATCAGTGGCAGATAAATCTGGTGGTGGTGTTCTGGAGATTCCTGCAGGACCTGAATCTGATTCAATGCCTCTCTCCTGTAATGTTTGGGATGGTGTCAGTCATAAGGTCCTCCACTCTTTGTTTTTTGAAAAACCTTTAAATTGACATTTTTTTGCCAGTTCTAAATTGCCTTTGTCTTGACCGGTCACAGTAACATCAGCAGAACACATGCAGTTAGCCCTAGCCTGCCTGGAGACTTCATGGTATTCAAAATAGCAAACGATGGCAAGTCTTTCAAAGATAGAATTATTATCTCCCATCAGCACCACACATAAAAATACTGTTAAAATGAAACATTAAAATTTTTATTATTTTACGATGATGTTAAGTGACACACCTCAAAAATAAACTAAAATTCTATATCTAATTATATATCCACCCATAACCACGCCCCTGGGACAGATGGAACAAAATGTTACCTCATAAAAAGTAGCTTTTAGATATCAGCTGCGTGCTGCTGGCCGAACCGCCTTTGATTCATGAACTCTGGAATGAGAGAGCAACTAACTGTTGGTGTTCAGCTGCTGTGGAAACAGCTGGAGAAGAGAATCACACAAGATATCTGTGATGGCTGTGCTGACAAATTTGGATGTTTTTGTATTTTTTAAAACTATGAAAAAAGTTTGGTCTGTAAACTTTGTTAGGGATTTAGATCAGTGTAATCAAACATAGGCTTTGTTAAATATCAGCCTGACATTAATCATGATCTGTTTTTCTTCTAAAAACCGTTCTGCATTGAGCTGCTGCTGTGGTCCTTCTCTGTTCCCAGGAGGAAAGTTCCCACCTCTTCCCCTTCAATGGTAGCTTGGTGTAAACAAAACCCTTTGGATGAGCAACTCTCCCATCCTGTTAATGAGGCCAAGTCTTCCAGCTCGTCCTCCTCCAACCAATCAGAGCACAGTGCCACACGCACTGGCAGCAGCCCATTGGCTGTCCCCAGCAGAGGGTAAGTGGGGTGATGGACTGGTTTGACTTTGCATGACTTATTATTCTTACAGCACTCTTGCGGCACTCCAAGGCTCAGAGAGTAGCTCCTGCATGGCCTATGAGCTACTCTCTGAGCCTTGGAGAGTAGCTCCTGCATGGCCTATAAGCTGCTGTCTTCCTGTGGGTCGACATGTGGAGCAGAAGTCAGGCTGCTGCAGGAACTGATCTAATCTGCTGCTGTGAAATATAAAACTCTGAATATAGATCAGCTCAGAAATTAGAGAAGTGAGATAGAGCCAAAGATCATTAGTGTTGTTACTCAGAGGTCCAGCATGAGAGCGCTGTTTCCGTCTTTAATACACACACTCTGGGTTCCTTTGCTGTTTGGCAACGTTGTAACTCCACACACCACACCTAAGAGTTTACATTTCACTTCAGTCTACCTCTATTTTGTGTTCATCTACTTTCCATTGGACATCTGTCTGTTTTGGGGGATTTGGGTAAATTAGTGATCTGTAACAAAACCTAAACAGACAAATAACTTAATTATTTATTATTTGATGTTTGTCCACCTTTTGCAGCTATAAGAGCTTTTGATGTTCTCGGAAGGCTTTCCACCAGGTTTGAGAGTGTTTTTGGGATTATTTGGACCGTTCATCCTGAAGGAAATTTATATGGCCAGACACTGATGGTGGATGACGAGTCCTGGTTCACAGTCTCTGCTCTAAATTATCCCAACAGGTGTATCTGGTTGAGATCTGGACTGCACTGGCTAGTCAAATTCACCCGCTCAGTCCATGCCTTTATGGACTCTTCTTAGTGCACTGTTGAGTAGTCATGTTGGAACATGAAGGAGCCTCCACCAAGCTGTTCCCACATGGTCAGGAGCATGAAATTGTCCAATATGTCGTGGTACACTGAAACATTATGAGCTTCTTTATGTGGAACTACTTGGCTGGGCCCCCTCAAAAACAGCCCCTCACCATAATCCTTCCTCCACTAAACTTTACACTTGACATAGTGCAGCCTGGTAAATGCCATTCTTCTAGCACCTGCCAAACCCTTCTTGGTCCATTGGATTACCAGACAGAGATTTGATTCCTCTCTCCTGAGAACGTGTCTATAGAGCTTTAGTTTAGTCCACTGGCAGTATGCTTTGCACCACAGCATCTGAAGGCCTGGTTGCTCTGCCATAAACATCCATTCCATGAAGCTGTCTTGCCACTGTTATCGGACTAATCTGAAGGCCACATGAAGTTCTGAGGTCTGTATCTATGGACTCTGCTGACGGTCTGTGACATCGGCACACTTTGTGAAGCAGCATCCTCTTACCACACTTTGTGTTTTATGCAGTTTACCACTTCGTGCCTGAGTTGCTGTTGTACCTAACAGCTTCAGTTTGTTATAATCCCACTAACAGGTGGCCGTGGAATATTTAGTAGCAAGAAAGTTTCATGACTAAATTAAGCCCACAGGTAGTATCCTCTCATAGTATTGCACTGGTATTCACTGACCAGTTCTGTAACAAATGTTGGTAGAAACGGTTTGCATGCCAAGGTGCTGGATTTATACACCTGTGGACATGGATGTGAACACCTAAAGTCATTGACTTGGAGGAGTAACCCAATGCTTTTGGCAATACTTATTATTTATTGGAGCCATTTCCATAATGTAGATCAGAGTGAATTATTTTAAATGGGAAGTTTACTGTAGGGTTTCCTTTGTTTATATAACATCACTGCTGTGAGCATTAGTGGTCAGATTTAATTTTTAGTTATAGAACTCGGCTGTCAAAGATTGTGTTCTCATTGTTTCTCTGGAATCAGACGTGGTGCTGAATCATTCATTGACCAAAATTCACCTTAACTCAGGTCACACATGTTGGTTTCTCATGATGAGGAGCTGTGTGGACGCAGGTTTTTGGGGTACCGGCCAATGAGAAGTCAGCTGTAGATAATTCCTGTAATAGCAGGTTACACATTCCACAGAGGACTTTGCATCTGCAAAAACTGCAGCAATCAAACTTTGCTGTAATGTTTTGTAGGACAGAAGCAATTCCTGATGAACCACCAAACTCAGCCAATCACAGCAACTCTTTAATCTTAATGAGGATGTAAAAAAAGACAAAAGCAGGGAGGTCGAAAGAAAGCGTTTAGACAAAAGTCAGGTATTATGCTCATAAAACGTCAGGTATGAACTCTCCTCAGAGGTCAGATATTACATCATGTGCCACAATATAACTATAATTCATAAAGCACAAAAGGAAAAGCTCAACTTTCCAAGAAAACCTTTGAAGAGCTTTTTGGAAGTGGACTCTGCAAAACAAGTAGTAATATCTGCTTCCTTATTGGTGTTTAAAAGATTAAAGCGTTTGGCTTTTGAGAACAGTTCAAAATTGAAGTTGTCTATTATGATGTTATAATAACACTTCATAAGTTACTTTAGTATGAAATACTCAAGCGGAAAAATACCCGAGACAAATCTAATAAACATTGGTGTTACTGTATAAAACTAAGTGGCATCACCTGCATTAAATGACAAGAACTCAGGTGGAGAAGACATACTGACCGCTTGTTTCTTACAAAGTATTAATACTCATCATTACAAGACGTCACGTTACAACCAACTGCAATGGATTCTTTAGGCTGGTCTATGACATAAAATACCAATAAAATACACAGAGGTTTGTGGTTAAAATGAGATGAAATGTGAAAAGGTTCAAGGAGAATGAAAACTTTTGCACGGCACTGTATACTGTTTGTTGTTGTAGTTTGACATGTGTCAGCTGTCTTGTCTGCATCTATGATGTTACAGCAGACTTTACATCCACCTTTCTGATGGAAGCAGATGGAGAGCTCATGTTGGGTGTAGCCGGGATGGTTTTAAAATGAATGAAAAATGCTCAGCTAATACAACAACATCCCAAAAAATGATGTAGGAATGAGAAGATTAAATCCTTTGAGCTTGCTTTCCATCTCTGTATTTCATAAAGCTTTTTTCATCTAAACGAAAGTTGGTGCAGAGACATCAAAGTGTTGAAGAAGACATGTAGTCCTGACCTGGGGTCATTTCTAATAAGCTGTAAAGCGTTTTATTAACCGGAGTAGTTCTCCTCGTTTGTACTGGTTGGAGCTTACGTACAACCTCAAGCCTCCACTTCAGATGCTGAAAAACAGCTAGCTGAGCTGATAACAGATGTGGAGAAAAAACATCCAGACTCTAAAGTCTCTACAGACCCCACACACCCTGCATACAAATGCACCATGCATACTTGGACTGATCTCGCATTATATTTTATTGTAAAGTCAATTCTGAATATAGGTACATTAAAAAAAAGATATTCTTTAGTACTTAGAGCAAAGTGTACCCGAGTTAAATTCCTTGTTTGTCAGGTACAAACTTGGCAATAAAGCTGATTCTGATCTAATGTAGGTAAAAACCTGCTCATTAAGCAGTTATAGTCATTGATCATGTAAAGTAAATAAAGTAGCTGTGAGAAGATGCTGTGGAACTTTGATGGGTTCTGTGGAATAACAAGAGGTCAGTTATAACACACCTTTGCAAAGAGAACATTGGTCAGATCTGGAGCTACACCGACTTTAATTACTGTCCTGGCTAGAGCATATCCAAAGAGCTCGTGTGTAAGATTATGTCTGGCTCAGGACTCAATGCCAGGGGCTCTCTTACTACTTTCTTCCTTAAAGGTTTACAGTCAAGCTGTTAGCATTAGCATCATTACTGGTGATAAGTTCACTAGCATTCTTTGTTACTGCCAGTGTCCGTCTAACCTTTCTGGTTGTGTTACCTTTGTGTATCAGGTTAGCAGCAGAGTACTCCAGATCAGGCTCATCCCTGTCCACAGAGTACGGAAGTTGGCAGATAGTTTCCGGTTGTGGTAGCATCCACGACCGCGGCCACTTTTCTCAACCGATGGCCTCAGTTTCCTCCAACTCGTCTGCTGTCACCTCTGCCTACGATTCCCCACTGCCTTTCAGTTTCCAGGACGAGGGGCCCAGTGGGCGGATGTAAGTTAAACTGGTATAAATGCAGTTTTCAAATGCAATCTGTGTGACCTCAGTTAGTCAAAGTAAATTTCAGTACTGCACATGAGAGAATTTTTATGTGAAATTTAAGATACTTTAATTTAGCATTTTTTGCCACAGGTTAGTCTTATTCCAGTGCCAACGATGGGAGCTTCCTATTGCCCCTTTTCCACTGGCTCTATTTAAGCAGCGCGTCTCGTCTCCACTCGGTTTCGCTCTACTCGGTACGGTACCAGTTGTGTTTACATGGACCCACTGCCGGCTGACGCTATGGTGGCTGAAGCCCCCCCTCCAGTCATCAGCATAGTGTGCTGTGCTGCTACTAACGTTATTGATACATTGTCGCCTAAAAGTAGTCTGCGTGAAACTATGAAAAATAAATATTTAAATAGAAAATAAAAACATACATAAACAGTTTGTATTGTTGTATATGTAAGGATGTCTTATATATATTTTTATGTATAAAATAATCCACTGGTGTAATTATAATAGGCAGGAGTGGCGGGAGAAGCACAGAGGAGAGATGCTGCTTTCTGGAATAGAGAAGCTTAAACTTTTCCTGAAGAAGTTACAATTTTGGGATTTATGAGGAAGTTTTTGACTCAGCCATGGCAATAAAGAGGAGAAAACCAGACTTCTGACTGCAGCGAAGTTATTTTTAGGTTGTGATCCACGGATTCAGCAGGCTCGTCCTCTCGTTTGGTCCGATGCAGGCAGTCTGATTACGGGCAGCTGCTCTCTGTCTGCTCCTTCCTCCTGCAGATGCTGGTTCACTAAAGGACCATCAATAACTTTCCAAACCAAACACACTGTTTCATAGTGGTATTGTTTTGTGCATCTGAACAGCTGATTTTATGTATGATCAGCTGGATGTTATTACATACAGCGCTCTGGCTACATGTAATTCAGAAAGTTGATTTGTCCTTTTTCTTTTCTGTCAGCCTTCAGGCTGGTTTATGACCCGTAAATCGCAAAATTACATGTTTGACCTGCTCCGGCCACTGTGGTCCTTAAAATTATTCTAGTCGCTCTTGAGTTTTATTAACTTTTCCCTGCACTGACACAACGAAAACCTTCTCGTTTCTCCTCCGCCCACGGCCAATCAGTGAACAGCAGTCTGGTCATGTCACATGTGGTCCCTACTCAGCCCCAGTCCTACCTGCTCAGAAGCAGGGACCAAAAATGTAGGTACCGGTACGGAAAAAACAGTAATGGAAACGCTCCCAAAGAGAGCCGAGTGGAGTCGAGTAGGGACAAATCGAGCCATTGGAAAAGGGGCATAAGTGTTTAAGTAGAAGGCAACTGGACTTCTCTTGCTTCTTGAAGTTGTTCAGCCTCTCATCCATAAGGCTTCTTCAGTTATGAACATGGTTGGAAGTAACAGGCTTATAGGCTGTAATCAGAACAATCAAACTATCCGGGCCGTTAGGATCACTAATCGGGCAATTAGGTCACACGAGTCACTGGCCCTACCCTCCATACAGCTCAATATTTGGCTCGTTGTTGCTTGACGATCCAAAGACATCCTTAACGATGCCTTGTGAGTTGCTCTGGTCACATGTCCCAAGGTGTGAGTTGTTGTTAAACCACCTGGGCAGACGAGTCAGTGCTGCAGAGTAAATGTTAGAAAGATGAACCCTGAGACCATCTCCTGTTTGAGTTGGTTAAACATTTAACCTAGATGCTGCCTTCCCTGCAAAATGTGCACATTGCTGTCTTCAAACCAGTGTCCCTTGTGCTTGAGGTGTAAATGAACTGCTGAATCTTGACCTAATGAGTTTGCTCTTCTGTTGGGCCATCCTTTTTTGTAGCTGTTGTTTAGTTTCTCCAGTGCAGAGGTTTGAACATTCCTCGCCACCATGTCTTAAATGAATCTACACCAGCATCAGGGTGGGAGCTGTCTGATCATAGGCTGGTTATGGGGATCAAGGTTTTAAAAACGTTAGCTTTTTTTGGTCATACTCTTCCTATGATTTAAACTCCTTTTGATAGCATAATAGAGAAAGTCCAAGAGTGGCTGGATTTTCTCTGATTGTGTGGAGCATACAGTAATGCTCTGCTTCCCCTCCCCAACTTGTTCCTGCCCACTACCAGTCAGCTGACTGAAAGACAGCTACATTTTTGTCCACACTAAGGAAATTGTCCATACAGCCAAATTTTTCATTCTTCTGTCATGACAAACGTAGATGTTCATGTTGTGCAAACTGAAGGAACACCACCCATTACTCCTGTTGGAGTCCAGACCTCAACCTAATAAACCTGTGCTGGGACTTTAAGAGAACTGGGTAGAAACAAATGTCGGTAAACCTCAACAAACTGAAGCAATGTTGGAAAGAAGAGGGGCTCGAAATTCGTCTTCAATGGTATAAGAGACTGATGAGGTCATAGAGAGGTTGGCATTTCCCTGAGCTTCTGGATCCTGAGCTGGAGTTTGACACAAAACTTCTACATTTCCTCTGTAGTATGCCATATGTTCTTGTTTTTTCGCTGGTGACCACATTTTAAAAATGTTCTTACTATTTCCCATGATTGTACCTTTAAGAATTATTTTGTTTTCATTTTTGTTTAACTCCAATGTTTGCATATCTCTGTCTTCCGCAGGTGCTCCCTTCCCTCGGAGCGCCAGGCTCGCCTGGAGGCTGTTAGGGAGATCTTCCTAGCAGCCTACAGTTCCACAGTGGGCCTCAGGTCCTCTGTCCCCAGCCCTTCCGGCGCCATCTCCGGCCTGCTGGAGCAGTTTGCCCGAGGGGTCGGCCTTCGTGGCAGCAATGCCATTGTTTGAACTCTGTCAGTGTGACTTCCAACGCCTTTCTAGCTTCCATGTCTCACTTTATCTGGGGCCAGATGCATAAAACAGTTTTATGATCTAAATGGTTGTGTATAAACACATTTTAAGAAAAGTGTTCATGCACCGTTATCTCTCACAAACCATGTGTTTTGTGAATACACTTGTATGATTTTTTTTACATACAAAGCATTATTTGCAGTGCAGGTGTAGATGAGACACACGCCACAGAAAAAGTCAGAGTTACAAGAAGCTAAGTTAAAGGAATAGTGTTTGTGATCACTATTTTACCCTGCAGTGTGAACAACCTCAGTCTGGAGAATGACAGACAGGTGCTGAGCTAGAGTCTGGCTCTCAAGTAAAAAGAACTCCAATCTCAAAAAAGTCAGTCTTTTATAAGCCATCAAACCATCATTAGGTTTCCAACAATGAACATTCACTCTTAAAACTAAGAGTCTGCTGTGATATTTGCTGCATGTGAAACAATGTTTCAAAACAGAACCTGTTCATTGTAGTCAGGCTGAGGAACTTTCTG
Organism: Characodon lateralis; assembly: GCA_036250325.1. NCBI lineage: Eukaryota > Metazoa > Chordata > Actinopteri > Cyprinodontiformes > Goodeidae > Characodon > Characodon lateralis. The sequence goes on along the minus strand of JAHUTJ010025445.1, from coordinate 8,412 downwards.
ATTAAAAGGTGAGACAGCGTAAAAGGCAGTGAAATCATTTTTGCTTTAACTATCAAGCATCTCATGTTTAAACGTTACTACTTTTTTTTATCAGATTGTGTCTCTAGCTGGTTATTCTTAGTAACTAATGGTCCATTTTGTGCTCGTTTCACATCAAATGTTATTGCAGTATCACTGGTATTTGACTGCAGGTAAACAAGGTCTTCACTCTTAATCATTGTAGGTTCTATATAAATAACCATCTAAATGAATAGAAAAATGCTTTTGCTTGAACTGCCACAACTTTTGAGACTGGAATAGTTTTATAATGGCAGAAATCAGCTTTAGAACTGGTCCCAGTCTAAATGAACATTTCTCCAGTCAGATGTTTTGTTTCTCCGGGTTCAACCCACGGCTGATGAATACTGCATAGATGCCCACTCTGAAAATCTGAGCCATCCTTTTCTAAAGCTCATGGCTTTAGTTTTATTCAGCTGGTCTGGATAGAGCAAGGAGATGAGGTTCCACCAGCCCTGTAACTCAGAGCTCCTCACCCAGCCTCAGCAGCGTCTTCCATCAGCACAGGCACACTCATCCATGGCTGCTGCCGTTTTAGCACCGGCACTTTGGTAACCCTAATAGAAACAATCACCATCAAGGAGAATAGAAGCTTTTGCATTTTCATTTTAACAAGATAGACCAACATTGCTCTAAAACGGCGTTCACATCATGGAAACATTGTTATGCATCTGGCCTCACAAATTCAGCACAACGAGGTGCCAAACATCACAACTCGGTTCAGGGATGAAGCATTAACCTTTTTTGTTCTGTTGGAGTTAATGTGCCGGCTTTTTATTTCCATCCTGGATTCTTTAAGTCCTCACAATCAGGGAGAGAATTAGTTTCTTCTGTTTTGACTAAAAGGGACAGAGTAAGATGAGTCTTTCAATTTTTCCTTAATTTTGTTTGAGAGTCCTTCCAGTATCTGGTTTTACTTTTCTTCTTTTATGCTGCTGTTTATTGAGCCAGTGCAAAGGGAGGTGCTTAACGTCTGGTGGTTGGTGAAGGTCAGATTAATAAAACGGCACTTAAAGTGTGAGGATAGCTTGCTCAGATTAATTCGTTTTTTTTTTTTTGTTTGCTGCATGTTTACTTTGGTTCTGCTATGCCTTCATTGTAAACATGAAGGTCAGTACTGGCCAGAAAATGAGGACTATATGGGAAAATGTTTGCAGCCTTTGTTCAACCAGAGCTAACAGAAAAACTTCAGCAGGTTCAATAAAGTCACCCCGGGTAATCTGTTGGTGGTAAATGAATTTTGTTCAGAGCTTCTAATTTTAACATTTAACAGGCTCTAGTGAAATGTAAAATTAAATGCTTTTCCAGCATTTATTGGCCCATATTCAAAGTATAAATGTAGAGAAGCATAAATCTCTCTTGTGGTTTTAATCAGAGATCCTGTTAGGAAAATCTTAGACTTTTCAATCAGCTGTTTATGGTGCTTGAGAAAAAGGCTCCAGGTCAGTTCGCCCCATTGCCAACTCATGCCTCCATTACGTTCCCTCCTACTTCCACCTTATACTGTAAATAAACTAGTTTCTACCCATCATTGCTCACCAGTGGACTTGGACCTGTTGACTTGTGCAATATGACTGGTTGAGACCCCTGCTCAAACCAGAATAATCCTAAGCAACCTTCTCCTAGTTGACATTTATAGATTTAATCAAACCACATTTTCTCACAGTACACTGTAGAAAATGACTTGTTGGATGTCAAATCCTGATGGACATGATCCACAATTGGTATAAAACATTCTGTGGCAGATGGCTCCATTTTCTCGCTGATAAAGTCGTCCAAAACAAGAAGAACCATAAAGGTATGAAATGGGAAAAATGACCTGGAGAGACAGCATTGTGTTCTGATGGTTTCTGCTCAGCTGGTTTTAGGATCATTGTATTATAAAACATAGTTGTGGACATGTTTTGAAATCCTGCCATATTTTCTCATGACAGAACTGTTGATGGTCATTTTAGGATACTGGTCTGGTATTTGGGCATACTGGAACCTTGGAGCTTCTCTCATCTTATATGGAGTCTTGAAACCATACGTGGTGTGGAACTGATTTGAAATTATCATATGCATAGAAGGCAAAGGTCATCAAAGGTATAAAGGTTTAGATAGGCTATAGGCTAAACAAAAACAACATGGCTCTAGAGCAGGTCTCTGGTGTTTTAGCCGCTGGTTTCATTTTCACAGTAGAAGGTCACAAGACTGGCTGCATATGAGCTGCCATGAAGGAAGGCCAAGTAGCGGGTAATTATGGCGTAGAAACTACCATGAATTAATGTTGAAAATGGAAATGGTTAGCAAGTTCTTCTTTTGAAGCCAACTTTCTTAATATCCAGTTCTTCGTTGTACAGATGATTAATCAGGTTGAGGTTAGAGGGAAAATTGTAAGCCCATTTTTGTTGTCAGGCTCATGGAACTTTGAATATTCTGACTATTCTGACATTAGACCTCTCCTTCTGGCTGTTCACATGCATCTATGATGGGTCTGTAACTGACTCAGTCTGTAAGCAGCTGGAACATCCAGGATGGGCACAAATGGTCTTCAGAACCAGAGCACAAGTGTATTTAAGCGAACATCAGAACCTCTGGTAGTCAGTCCAAACTGTGTGTAGAACTTAGCAGAAACGGAAAATACCCCATAGATGCATTACACAGCATTGGTGGCACTTGATGGAGTTTGTTGGGGGGTAATGTTTTTGGCTTTTCAAGAGGGGTATCTTACAATTCCCTGGGTCTTTACAACACAGTAGGGGATGACACAACATGCACCCTTATGTGCCCATTGGCATTAGTCAACAGATTCAAGATCTGCATCCCGCACATGGCGGGAAATTCCACAACGTGAAGACTGACCTCCAACCCACGGAAGGGACCCCCTTCAGATTCTGTCAGCTGTTGCTTATGCTGTCATATGCATCTCGGAGAGATCCTCTGAATCTGCTGATAGTGTTTTGATTGGCAGCTGGATGCTGCAGCAGTTGCTTATAACACTATTACCACACTCATTACACCAGCACTTCTGCCTTCTGGTTCTGGCAGCTCTTTGCAGAACAGGTTATTGACATATGATTCTCTGATGTGCATATAGATCTTGTATGTAATTTAACACCCATGTTCCAATCAGCCTTTTCTTCTGGCGTGGAGGTAACGGTCATCTTTCAGCAGTGCAGGCTGGACAGACTGACTGTGATGTAGTCTTAAACACTTCAACGCCAGTCTTATAGCAAAACAACTGTTATGTGTAATATCCTCTTTGGTCTGTTGTTGATTTTCTCCGTAACATTAATTTGATTAGATGTCAACAGGGAGTATTTCTTGGCGGCTTTATCAGAATCTTAAAGTGGTAATTATGCTAACCTCTAATCGGTTACATGACATATCATGTTCATGAGTCTAGATCATTGTCCAGTGATGGTCTGGAGAACTTTGCGTCATGAATCCAAAGGCCTGATTTCTGTCAGAGCTCACAGTTGAGCCCTAAATGTTCCCAAACACTGTGTGCCTTCCGTCAGGTCACACACTGTGGCTGTTTCTACACGGCTGCTCCCAGGTAGTCTTATTTTTTTTTTTTTTTTACATTTATTCTATTTTCTGGTTAAAATGTGTTGGTCAACGTTGCCACATAGTTCGGATGGTTGATGTACCTCAGGACCTTTCATTGTGCCCTCTATTTATCCTCAGCATAATTTCCATGACATCCTTGCTTCTTCTGATATGTTTTTTTTGTTTTACTCTGAGTCTTCTAGCCGCCCCTAATGACAGGAAAAGGTCCCTTAATGATATGAAAATATTGAGCTGTGTTAAAGTCTGTGGCTTGCTCCTCAAATCTGCTTTTAGAATTCTTTGAGTCCATGTTGATATGTTCTGTAAGATGCTTCATGAATCTGTTCATCCAGTGGTTTGTTAAAGCAGTCCATAAAGTTTAACAGAACAATCAGTGTTCAGGTGTATTGAATGAATGTCTGAGTTACATGAGGCGTTTCCTGTTTTCCCTGCCATGGTTGAGCTTTCTGTGAGGAGCTGCTCATTCCGATACCCTTTCTTTTATGGTATCACTCTCAGTGCCTGCAGGCGGTTGGAAGCAGCCTTTACCAGGACAACTGCAAAACCAAAACCTTCTGAAATATCGTTTTAATATCAACTTTTGTCCACATCTCACTGATGTGCTTACAGTTGGCTATTCATGACGTCCTCCCAAATGGACACATAACTTTCAGAATTAGTTTAACAGATTGATTAAAATGCTGCGTTGCACTTGTCTGTTTGTTCACTGTAAAGAAATGTTTGTTTCTTGGGACAGATGATGCTTTTTAAATGAGTCTGCCTGGTGTCTTTAGGTTGTATAATGCTTGTAATTGTTGCCAGGTGACAAGATATGATGAACTGAGCAATTCTCAATAAAGAAACCAGACATAAGTATTTGTTGGGCTTTATTTCATTTTATTTCGTCGAGAACTGTGCTCCTGATATTTTCTTCAACATCCAAAGTAGGGTGATAAAATTAGGACACCCTATTCAATATTCAGCTCTTTAAGAAATGTCCAGACATCAAAGTCTAAACTCTTGAAAAGAAATTTATTTAATCAAACAAAATTTATGTTCTATTCATTTAACAAAAGATGTCAACAAAATGTTTTCTAGCTGAGGAAAAAGTTAGCACTCCTGACCCTTTAATAGCTAGTCTTAATTAATTTGGCTTGAATAACTTTAGTCAGATGCTTCCTCGAACCATCTACCATCTCTGAGGAATGTTTGTCCCACTCCTTGCTTTTAGCTGTGAGATGTTTGAGGTTTTTTTTTTTTTTTACATGTTTAGCCTGTTGCAAGTCAGCCCCCAGCATCTCAGTTACATCAAGGTCCAAACTTTGACTTGGACCAGGATTTCCCATTCCTTAATTCTCAGACAGTCTTTGGTGGATTTACTGGTATGTTTTGGGGTCATTGTCATGTTGCAGCGTCCAGTTCTGCTTCGGTCTTTACTTTTTTAAAGATAGTCTCGTATTTTCTACAAACACCATGCAATACATTGCATAAGTCATGGGTAATTCTATGATGGTTATGTGGCCAGGTCCTGCTGCAGTCAAAGTATCCCCAAAGCATGACACTTCCACCGTGCAGCATAGTTGGCACAAGATTCTCTTCCTGGAATGCTGTATTTGATTTTATGTCAAACACACCCTCTGTTCTGGAATCCCAAAAATTCAATCTTAGACTCATCTGTCCAAAGAACAATATTTAAGGAAGTTAGGTCATTATCTATATTCTAACATTTTTACAGCATTCATGTTTGGTTAGAGTGCAGAGATTTCCTCTTTTCCCACCTCCCATGTAGATTAAACTTGTGCCTTCTCTTTTTAATTGTACAGACACATACTTTTATGTCAACAGTAGCAAGAACCTTCTGAAAGAACCGCCAGTACCAAAGCCTTATGTACCTGCACCTACCTATTAGAACAAAATTGAAAGGGATGAGCCAAGCTCTAACATTATTGAACAGCAAAACTCTGTACACACATGGAATGAATTCACACAATTTCTTAAAATACAAGAATTTATTAACAAAAATAAGTCAACTCAAGTCAAACATATTTCAATTAACAAACTCTTTATTATGCTAAAACAATCCAACTAAACCACTGAGCAGAATTAAAGAATAACAAAGACTTATGTGCTATGTACAATATAAACAAGTTGATTAAAGATGATTGGAAATCATGACCAAAAGAGTGATGCAACATTACCATGCAATGTTTATGTTTGAGAACCAAGAATTATCTTGAAGANTTGATTAAAGATGATTGGAAATCATGACCAAAAGAGTGATGCAACATTACCATGCAATGTTTATGTTTGAGAACCAAGGATTATCTTGAAGAATCTGGAAATGAAGTTAAGTTAGTCTTGGAACTAATTTAGGCAATAATTGGTATACCTTCAAACAACAATTTACAATGCAAGATCACATAAAACATTTTAATAAAATAATATTTTAAAGAATGATTTGAATAAAGTTTGTCTTAACGTAAAAAACAAACACAGAACACACACACTGAGCACGTGTTGAGCAGATAATCTGCTAGCACTAAGATGGCTGAGTTTTCAACATAAACAAAACCAAACGTCATAAAACGAAAAATGTTTATGGTCTGCTCCAGACATTAATACAACCGTCTCTGGCAATGGATTTCACCAGCTGCAGCCTGCACATGCCTAGATCCGAAATGATGATGTCTATTTAATAAAACCACAAAATACCCTGCTTGAAGTATTACGTTTAGTGCATGCACAAATGAGCTGACGGGACGATTAGTCCAGTGACAAATAATAACTAATAACATCTGATGCTGTTCAACTTGTGTTGTTGCTGGAAAATGTCTTTTTAAAGCAACTTTGTAAATTTGTTAAAGTGCAATTAAAAAATATATTTTATATAATGTAGTTTTACATAAATGAAATATATTTATAAAGCAGTGTTTTATTCATACTTTGTCAATCTGTTTCTAAGACTTATTAAATGCAAGCTGGGGAGATGATGATGTCATCGGCCAAAAATAAAAGTAATATCTCAGAAACCAATGCAGCACTAACAAAAATTTTAATGGCACAAACAAAGCCCTAACCATTCAGCCGTTTTACCAGAATTTTTCATGTTGGTGGGGGTCAGCTTTACTTAAAAGCTTTCTTTAAGGACACACAGTAGAAAAGTATGGACCTTATAGTCACAATTTAAGTCATAATGGTTATATCTGACTTACATTCTAGTGCAATATAAATTACTGAATGCTGAGGAAAAATCTTACTTGAAAACCTATCTTAGTATATATATGATGTCAAACTTTACTTCTAAAAAATATCACTTAATGTAGACGGGTAAAATTATTTTTAGAGTGTAATGCACTCACTGAGTGCTCTGCATTTTAAAAGGGCAACTGCACTGGCATTGGATATCACGTCCCATACACTATATTGCTAAAAGTATTCGCTCACCCATCCAAACTGAAATCAGGCGTTCCAATCACTTCCTTGGCCACAGGTGTATAAAATCAAGCACATACGCATACAGAGATATTTGTGAAAGAATGGGTCTGTCTCAGGACCTCAGTGAAATGGTATTATAAGAAGTGGAAGTGACTGGGAATGACAGCATCCCAGCCACAAAGTGGTGGACCATGTAAACTGATGGAGCAGGGGTAGTGGTAGGGGCATCAAGTGAATCGCAGAAAGGACTCTAGAGCAGTGGAGGCACGTTCTCTGGAGTGATGAATCACTCGTCTCCATCTAGCAGTCTGATGAACGAGTCTGGGTTTGGCGGTTGCCAGGAGAACAGTACTTGTCTGACTGTATTGTGGGAAGTGTAAAGCTTGGCAGAGGGGGGATTATGCTGTGGGGTTATTTTTCTGGGGCTGCACCTGGCCCCTGAATGCTTCAGCATACCAAGAGATTTTAGACAGTTCCATGCTCCCTACTTTGTGGGAATAGTTTGGAGATGGCCCCTTCCCAGGGATGAAAGTGAACCGGTACGGTCCGGTACTGCGTACCACTAAAAGATTCTGCGCCGGTACACAGTACCGGGAAGAGGGAAGAACAGCTGTCTGCTATGAAGCATCCAGAACCAGTTACAGCTGCAAATATTCACGAGCACACAAAGAAGATCAGAACCGTTATCAACAGGCAGTCTAAAACTTGACTTAATCTGTTTATAAATATAGTTATTTTCCCCTCATTCCAAATAGTTTCTGAACTGTTCTGCTATGATGGAGCCTCAATGCTCTTGCTTTGCTTCTCTCCCCTCGGAGCTTTTGTGAACGGCCAGCGTTTAAAACGAGCACCGCTACGTTTAATGTCTGTCTGCTCGCTGCTAAATACCCCAGTTAAAAGCAAAGTTAGAGTAACTAGTTGTGTTTCATGTTATTTTGCTGAATTACAACAACACAGTTCAGCTCGAAAACACCGCTTATGACCAGAGATTTCACACACTACACGAGAGCGCATGCGTGCTTACCCCCAAAACAGAGCGGTTGCCAGGAGATTGGTGTGTTCGATTTAATGGACGGGGAGATTTTAAACAGGTGGTGCACAGACATAAAGAACCGCTGCTTGCATTAAGACAGAATGAACAATAAATCACTTACCATCTACAGACTTTGAACTAAAAACTGCGAAAACAACCGAACTGTCACATTTTTTTTATTTAAATGAAATCAAAACTTGACCACAATGCAGAGAACAATAACTTCTGAGGTTTCATGGCTAAATTGGACCAGCCTGGTAGCCAGTCTTCATTGATTGCACATTGCACCAGTAAGAGCAGAGTGTGAAGGTTCAATTAGCAGGGTAAGAGCACAGTTTTGCTCAAAATATTGA